>PVIH01006608.1:0-109170 GCA_004025045.1 Sigmodon hispidus
TCCTATTATTCTCAAATTAAGTCTTTTCATGGTGTCCCAGATTTCCTGAACATTTTGAGTTATGGCTTTTTTAGTTTTACTATTTTCTTTGACTGATATATCTATTTGAGCTACTGAGTCTTCCACTTCAGAGATTCTATCTTCCATCTCTTGAACTCTGTTTGTTATGCTTGTATCTGTAGTTCCAGCTTTTTTCTTCCGGTTTTCTTTTTCCATCTTTGCCTCATTTTGTGCCTTTTTTATTGCTTCCATTTCATCTTTTAGTTCCTGGCATGTTTCTTTCATAGATTTGTTCATCTCTTCCAATTTTTTGTTTGTATTTTCTTCTATTTCTTTAAGCCTTTTTTTCATATCTTCTTTGAGAGCTTCGATGATCATTAAAAAGAAATTTTTGGTGTTGCTTCCTTCTGTTTCCTCTTCATTGCTCAGTTCAGGTCTTGTATTTGTAAGATCGCCACTCTCTTTTGGAGTTACCATGTTGTCCTTTGTATTATTATGTAACTTTTTGCACTGATGTTTCCCCATGGCTTCAGTGGTTCACGATTAGATGGCTCCTGGTCAGTTGTGGCACTCAGTTTTGTGTCCCTCCTGTCACCTTTCTCGTCAGGGTCTGAGTCTGTCCTTCAGAGACCCCTGCAGATGTTGGCTCACTCAGTTCGAGGTCGCGGTGGATAGCCGTGCAACTTCCCTCAGCTGGAGCTGCAGGTATGGTGACCTGCAGATTTTATCCACCCCTGATCCAGAGTGCGCTGGGACTCTGCAGACAGTACTTGGTCCTGGGAGCAGAAGTGGAACTGTTTTTATTTTTAAAGTCTTGTACTTACTTGGTTAAAATTATCTCAAGATATTTTTCTTTGAGGGTTTTCAGAGTTTTGCTGATTTTCCTTCTCAATCTGTTTCTTATTTGAGTATAATATAGAAGGGTTACTGAGTTTGTGTGTAAGTATTGCATTCTACCTCTACGCTTAAAGTGTTTATCAGCTGTGGAATTTTCTTCATGGAGTATTTCAGATCTTTTATGTATGAAATTATATCAACTGTAAATAATAAATTATTTTCTATTCTAATCACCTTAGCTCCCTTCAGTTGTCTTATTGCTTTAGCTAAGACATCAAATACTATATGAATAAGTATGGAGAGAGTGGGCATCCTTGTCTTGTTTCTGATTTTAGTAAAAATATTTTGAGTTTCTCTCCATTTATAAGATGATACCTGTGGACTTGCTATAAAACACCTTTATTATGCTATGCTATATTCCTAGTCTCTCCAGGACTTTTATCATCAAAGAGTATTGGATTTTACACAAGTCCTTTTTTGCATCTAATGAGATGATCATGTGGTTTTAATGTTTAATCTGTTTGTGTGGTGGATTGTGTTTATTGATTTACACATAGTGAGACACCTGGGATGAAGACAAATAGATTACAGTAATTGATCTTTTTGATGTGTTTTTGAATTAGTTTACAAGTATTTTACTGAAAATATTTACATTTGTTTTTATAAGAAATTACGGTTTATAATGTATTATGTTGGGCTGTCATGTGGTCTTCATATTAAAGCAATAAAGCATAAAAGCTTGATAAAATACATATGACAGTGTTGCTTTCATTTTCAATTTGTGCAATAATTTGATTAGTTTGTTCAAGTTCTTTTTTGAATAATTATATGCTAAATACACCTGCTGCTGGGTTTTTATTGTTGTGAGATTTTTAAGTTTAGTTTCTATTTTATTACGGTTATGAATTTGTTTATATTGTTCATTTAATCTTGATTTAGCTATGGAGGTGGTGTATATTATAGAATGTATCCATTGCTTTTAGGTTTTCTTTTTTTAAATTTAATTTTACTTTTTTATATTTTTTATTTTGAATAAAGTCTCATTTTTATCCATGTATCCCCTAGTTCAAACTTCCTTTCCCCTCCCACTTCTCCCAGTCACTCTCTCTTCTCCCCATCTCCTCATCTCCTCCCCAGCAAGAGCAGGAGGTCCCAAGGTCCCAAGGTAGCTTAGTTCAGCATCCACTCCAGGCAAATCCACTTTCCTCATGGCTTTTAGGTTTTCTTTGGTGGAATACAGGCTTTTAAAGTGTGTCTTTACTATTTTCTGAATTTACATTCTGTCTATTATGGTGCCTGCCTTCCCAACAAGATTTTCCAATCTTGTTGAATTCTCAAACTATTACTTCTTTTCATTGTTTCTTTAGATTGTTATTTTAGTTTGTTTGTTAATATTGCATTTATTTCAGTACTAGTACTATGTTTATATCTTCTTGTATATTCTCTATGGGATTATTTCTTCTTATTATTTCTTTTTAGAAGTTTCAAGTGTTCTTAGTTATAAATATAAAGTTTCTCCATTGTTCTGTAGACACTTAGTGATGTGAACTTGCCTCAAAACTATGTTCTTGTGTTCCATTTGCTTGAGTACATTGTGGTTTCATTGACATTCAAATCTAAAAAGGTTAAAAATTTCTTATTGATTTCTGTCTTGACCAAATATTTATTCAGTTGTGAGTCTTTTAGCTTTTAAGAATCTATACTTTCAGTTGTTGATGTCTGGCTTTAATCTATGGTGACCAGGTAGGATAGAGTATGTTACCATATTTTTAAAAAGCATCTAGTGAGACTTGCTTGGTTTCCTAATATATGATCAACTTTGGAGTACCTTCCATGGGCTCATGAGAAGGAAACTCTTTAGTGTTTTGGTGGAATATTTTGTATAGGAATATTATGGTCATTTGATTTATGAAATTATCTAGCTCTGTTTCTTTCTCTGTTTAATTTTGTCTAGATGTCCAGTCTGTTGGCAAAAGTACAATATTGAAGTCACGCACTATTGTTATTTAAGGATTAATATGGAGGTTTAGCTCTAGTGATGTTTCATTTATGAAAATGGGTACTCATGTTTAGTGCATAAATGTATAAAATTATAATATCCTCTTGGTGAATTTTTCTTTCAGTAGTATGTTCTGCTCTTCCCTATACCTTCTGATATAATTAGATATGGTAAGGTATGTTTCTTGGACACAGCAGAAAGATAGAGCCTGTTTCTGCATCCAGTCTATTAGTCTATGTTTTTTTTACTGGGAATTGAGACTACTAATGTTGAAATTTATTAATGAAAATTTTCAACTCCCTTTTTTTGTGTGGTTTAAGGTTTCTGCCTCTGAGTAACTGTTCTCAGATTACCTAATCTTTTTCCTCATTGGTATAGATAACCTTCTTTTCAGACTGAAGTATTCCTTTTAGTGTATTTTGGGGAACTTGGTTGGTAAATAGAAATTCTTAAATTTGTTCTAGTCTTACATCCAAGTACTAACCAGGCCAGACCCAGCTTAGCTTCTAAGATCAGATGAGACTGGGAACGTTCAGGGGAAGTACTCACTCATTAGTGGACTTTAAACAAAAAGCAAAACACACCCAAGCAGCAAACCACAACCACTGAACAGCACGGAATCTGAAGCACCCTGGAGCACCCTGGACCAGCACCTTGGAGCCCATTCCTGCCAGAGGAACATCTGACTCAGTCTTGATATTGGGATGAGGAAATCAGACTTTCCTGGAGTGGATGCTGAACTAAGCCTCTTTAGGACCTCCTGCCCTTTCTGGGGAGGAGATGAGGAGAAGAGAGAGAGTGACTGGGAGGGGCTGATACAGAGAAGGGAGTTTGGACAAGAGGATATATGGATAAAATATGAGACTTTATTTAAAAATAATAAAAAAATGTTCTAGTCATGAAACAATTTTGTTTGGCTGATGATCATTTCTGATACTTTTGATGGTTATAGTATTCTGGGCTTGCCCTTGTAATGTTGTAGAACTGGAAGAAGATCCATATACTCATATCTGGATTACAGAGTCTCCATTGAAAAATCAAGTGTTTTTCTGAAGGGCCTGTTTTTGTTCTGAATATTTCTTGTTTTGATTATCTTGTGATGCAGAGAATTTTCCTGCATGTTCTGTTTGATGTTTCTTGAACCTTAATAGGCATAACTTTCTTTACACCAAGAAAATTTCTTCAGTGATTTTATTAATTTTTTTTCTGTGCCTTTGACCTGGTCTTCCTTCTCCTTCCTCTATACTAATTATTTTTAGATTATTTTCTTTTCATAGTATCCTGAATTTTGTGAATGGTTTTTGGGCCTTTTTTTAATATTTATTACTCTCCTTTATGGGGCTGTTCATTTCTTGCACTATGTCTCCATGACCTGAAATTTTATTTTCCATTGCTCTTAATTTGGTGAGACTTACCTGTAAGATTTTTAATTCTGTGAGAGAACACAAAGATTCCTGCTTATTGCTTGTTTCCAATTGGTGTGAAATAGATTTTATAATAACAAGATGTTGCCTGTAAGCATCTTAGGAAATTCAAAGTGCCTAGAGTGAATGCACAATAGAAAAAGAGAAAAGAATTAATTGTGTGATTGCCTAAAATTATCAGATCACAAAGGAATTCTTTAAGGTAGGATAAAGGAGAAATTATATAAATATTAATGAAATTAAATAGTCAGCATCTTTGTTGTAAGTACTCAAGTAAAACATAAGTGAATTAGATTCTACAAATAAAAATCTCAGATTTCCTGAGCAGAAACAATAAGGACAACAGTCATATCACAGGAGGCTCAAAATAAATTTTTATTTTATCAGTAAGGTGATACATAGGCTAAAATGAAAGGGATGAGAAACATATCCATAAAAATATAAGCAAAGGAAAGCAGGAGTAAAATAATTATAATAGAAAAAATTCACTATGTTAAAAATAACTTTATAAAGTGGCCAAAAAACAAAAAAATAACCATGTGGTGATAATGTTACAGTTCATCAAGAAACTGTCTAAAGCAAATATTACTTAGGTAAAAAGATAAATGGGCAACAAATTTATAGTGAGAATTCAATAGTGTACTTTGGGCAATAGATATATAATCAAAACAGAAAAAAAATTAAAGCGGAAAGCTTACATCATGCACTAAGATAAAGAATGAAGAAATTTCACCATGATCAGAAGAAATTAATGAAAATAAGATCAGAATTGATTACACTAGAGATGAAAAATCTACAATGAAAAAGTTAAAATTAGAATTAATGTTTATAAAGAATGATATTATCCAAGTTTAAAAGAGGGGAATTCATTAGCGTGAGTTTCAGAGAAATTATTAAATGAATAATTACCCACCATTATAATGGATAACTTAGTGGGACTGATAAATTAATAGAAACATACAATTTATCGAGCTTGAACCATGAAAGAGTATAAAAAGAATATGAACAAACCAATATAAGTAAGGAAGTTAAATTAGTAGTGAAAAATCAAAGAAAATCTCAAGGCCAGAACCACCTTACTACAGGCATTTCAAGAAACTGCATCAGCTGTTCTCAGTCTTTCCCAGGAACAATGGAGGTGATGGAAGACTAAAAAAGATAAACTTATTTTGGAAGAGAATAATCCCAACTTTAAAAGACAAAGGTAGGAGAGAGAGGGGGAGGGAGGGAGAAAAAAAAGGAGGAGGAAGTGAAGGGAAGGGGAAGAGGAAGGAGAGAGAGAGAGAGAGAGAGAGAGAGAGAGAGAGAGAGAGAGAGAGAGAACAAAAATTTACTTATGCAAAAGAATTCAAAATCACTAGCAAACAAAACCTCTGACACATTAACCATTCTGATGGAAAAAGTCAAGGCTCTCTCTAGGACTCAAGTCAGCTGAGTATCCAATGTCCTCTTTTCTAGTCCAAAAGTGAAGATCTTTATGTAGAAGGCCATCTCTATAAGCCTTAAGATGATACTGCTGGTAAAGAACAATGTCTTTTTTTGTTATTAAGAAACATCAACTTCTGAACTCCAAGTTAGAAAACTTTCAGCCTGTTAATCCAGCATCAGGAGTAAAGGAACACAGGTATGTCAGAATCATCAAATTAAAGACTATAATGGATAGTTTTCCCACAAGAAATTTCCTGAGGCTCTGAGGAGTACTGAAGCCAAGTCTGAACTCTATGGAATATTTGAGGCCTACTTTATGATCTCTATGGAGAGGAGTTTCTGGAAAACATCACTTTCTGAAGTCCGTCATGGCATAGAATTTCAAGTGAGAAAAACGTAATCCCATCAGAACAGAGCCACTGAAGTGACTCAGCCACAGAGAATAAGCTAGTCAAAGAAGAAAGAAATTTCAGAAGCACTAAGTGTAAGAGATCATTCATTTGACATTTACCAGTGTTCTGGGCCTTTTAGAGACAGTAAAGATATGGTATGCCCAGTTCCCCTGTGTGAAAGTCCTTCCTAAAGAAATTTTCTTCCAAAGTCCTACTTGGTAGAAATTTGATATCTCATCTGTGAAGTAATAAAATCGCATCTATAGTTTGAAAACCTGAAGTGTTTCACTTCATATCTGGAGCTGAAAGTAATATACCTTTCCTATAAAAACTAGGGAAGCTCTTGGTCTATAGTGGGCTGTGAAACTGGGGTTAACTAACACCCAAATCTGTCCTGGAAGATTTTCTCATAGAATGTTCATCTGAAAGGTGTGCTTCCAAAGACTATCACTTTTGTCATTCTGAGACAGAGAAGATGCTGGGAAACAAAAGCAAGCTTAAGTTCATCTTTAAGAACCCTGAGATGTTCTAGGTTCCTATCAAGTTATTTCCTCCACAGAAGAGAAATTCATCACTCAAACCAAAGTGTACCTCAGCAGATGTGGAGGATATTAACATCATTCTCTAACCCCTTCATATTCAGACAATCGGGGATACTGTTGCTACTTTAAAGAATGTTAGTATTATCTGTGTAATCCTTGGAATGGTTTCATGTTAAAGAATAATGATTAACTTTAGAAGCTTCAGTAATCCACTATTTCTAAAATTACACTGATATCACCTTATTTTTTTGTATTGATCTCTATAGTGCTGCAGTCCAATGGGTTTTTGCATAAGTTCTTATCCAATGCTAATGCAATTAATTATAATATGTATTGAATTTCTATTAATGGAGCTTTTAGCACAGGGGAATCATAAGTACTTGAGCATATCTGCAGTAATACAGGTTCAACTTTAAATAAATATGTAGAGATGATGCAGTCTTCCAAACTGTTTCACTAGCTTAACACATTTTATTTTATAAATGAGATTTCTGTTATTTTTAGAGTATATAATCTGAAAATGCTTAAGAACTACACTTTTAATTATCACCATCTTTGTAAATTATACATCATAGTATGAAAAATCAATATTTGTATTAATGTTAAGCCAATATGCTCCATTATATTTTGCTTTTCTTACAATTATTATTAATTTTACTATATGTGCTTTAATTCAATAAAGTGAGACATCACTGACTTATAAAGTTAAGATTACATGATGATTTCACTGTTTTTTCAGGTTCACTGACATTCCTTTCTCTAAATTTGTGAGGGTAGACCAGTAAAAGTTTTCCATATTGTCAAAGCCCAAAAGCTTAAGAATACTTAGATACTCAATACTCAATTTTTTAATTAAATGTGGTTGATAGCCTGTGCCATTTTTGTCCTCCATGATCACTGCAATAGAACTAGCTATGTGGTCACATGGAGGTAGGTGGGTAACATTATATTTGTGAACATAGTATTTTGAGATTGTTTATATACTGTTGGAAGACTTACTCTTTCCTGCCAGTTACTCACTCCCATGTAACCACTCTGTAGCTTAATACTATTTATAAATGATTGGCCAATATCTTAGACTTGTAAGGAGGTAACTCTTACATTTACATTGACCCATATTTCTTATCAATGCTTTGTCACATAGCTTGGTGACAGTTTTCAGTAGAGCATGACCATCTTGCTTCTCTATGTGTCTACTGGCTACTCTAGACTCTGTGCTTCCTTCCAGCATTCTAAATATGGCTCTCCTGCCTAACTTTATTCTGTACAGCTATTGCCCAGTAAACTTGTTTATTAAGTCAATGACAGTAACATACAGTCACAAAGTTTAAAGGAATGTTCCACAATATAAGATTCATTAATGTATCACAAATTTATTTTGACTGTTCATTACTTTTGAAAATTTAAACTTTTATCCTCAGTCAAGTGTTTAACTCAAACTTAATTCATAGAGAGAAGTTTAACATATTTAGAAAACTGCTAGTGTATTTTTCAAAAACTAACTTTCCTTATCATGAAGATATAGAAACATAAGGATTAAGATTTGAGTTGGTATCCAGACTTAATCCAGAAACACTAATTTTTTTTGTCTCATAAATTAAACTTCTCAAAGTCCTCTGAAGATTGTTTGCCTCTAGCAAAAGTTGTCAGAGTACTGAAATAGTAAGACCTAGGAAGGAATTCTCACTGCTCAAAGTACAATTTACACATTTGACAGGAATAGGCAAGGGAGCAGACCAAGAAATTGTTGATCCAGAGGCTAACAGAGTATTTTGATTTTCTTTCTAATAATTTATATCATGATGTTGAATGGACTATCATTTGACTACAATCTAAATTGAACATTTAAGCAAGTTACCTACTATCTACTAGAAATTTTTTTATAGTCATAAACTAATAAGTTATAAATTAGTTGCTCTGGGTCCAGAAATTTATCATTTCCAATATATGAAAGTCAAATTTTAACCAACAAGATAACAGTTATTAAGGAAGAGTAATAAAAGAAAGATTCAATTCATTTAGGAATGCATAACAACTTATTTCATTAAAACGTTCTCAGTTTTCCATCTGTTTAAATGCTCAGGGGAAGAGTTCCAGAATTTACTTCTTTTGTTATCAGTTTTTTCTAGTAATTAAGGTCATGTGCTAATTTTATTTGTCCTCTAAAACAATGTCCCTCAATAGAGGATGATATTCTCTTAGGTGTCATTTGCCTTGAAATTTTGGTACACATCACTCATGAGATCAAAACGATCTCCAGAAGAAAAATGTTTGCTCTAAAGAGATATGCCAAGCTTAAATCACCATTAATAGTTCCAGTAGGGTCTGCATCTGGCAAGAATGACTGTTATTGGTATCATCAACAATTGAAGATAGACCCTAACTTCATTGAAAAAAGAAGAAAGTCTTGCAGTTAAATTATAATGAAGGAAGCAAAATTAAAAAAAAAAATCTTTTCATGAATTATGATACTTCTAGCATGTAAAATTGTCTAAAGAAAAGTTCAGAAAGTTTTAGAAGACCTAAACTTTTTATCACCTCTACTCAGTAGCCATATGAGTCCATGAACACTGTGCATTGACATTAATAAAAGTGACAGGTAGGAAGAGAAAATAGATTTGGAATGCCTGGTTCTATAGCATGAGGAATATTTCTTCACCAAAGACATAAAAGATAAAATTGGTTTTCAACAACTGTAGAAAGTGTTTTGCTCCAGTTCATGAAGCACTAATATTTCACAATTTACCTCATATCTATAAGATCATGATTTTAAAAATCCTTGTATTCTCCATTGTGGAAGAATAATGTTATTTGTATGAAGCTATTCCCCTTGCTATGTCCTGAATATAAATATGATGAATCAGATTACTTAGTATCCTTTATTCCTCTTAGGCTTCAAGTAAAAACATTATGCATTGTCCAGTGGATGACCCACACCCATGAGTACTGATTGGACTTAATGGATATTATCAAAAAACAGGACATCAAATTGGGAGTAAATCTCTCAATACATTCATACATGTCTGTCATGTTGAAAAGAACTTCTACATCTCAAGATGCTAAGCACTGTTTACATTTTGGATTTATATTTATCCCAAGACATCATTTCTTTTCTTGTTTTCTTCAGAATTTCTTCCAGAGTAAAAATTTTTGTAAGCCAATAAAACATTCTCTATTTGAACACCACTTCTTTAGTCTTAATCATAATCACAAAGTAGACCCTCTGAATATGGATAACAGTTGTTTCGTTCGGGCAGTCAGTGGGGCCTCTGGCAGTGGTACTAAGATTTATTTCTAGAGCATGAACTGACTTTTTTGGGCCCATTCGCTATAGAGAGATATCTTTCTTAGACTTGATGGAGGAAGCTTGTCCTTCCTCAACTTGATATGACAGATTTTGTTGACTCCTGATGGAAGGCTTTATTGTGTTTGAGAAGTGTATGGGCGATGGATGTGAGGGGAAAATGAGGGGTATGTGGCAGGTAACTAGGGGGAACTGTAGTTTGTATGTAAAATGAAAGAAAATCTTTTTAATAAAAATATTTTTAAAATATTATACATACAGTGCAAAGATTAATTGGGATAGGTCAGTCCCATGGCAAATCCCATGTTTCATAAACTGGCTAGACCTATCTTTACCTTTGTTGCTATATAGTCCCCAAATAGTTGTCTGTGAAGACTTAGAGGTCTTTGTTTTATGTCTACATTTTTAATGTGCTCATTGATATATATATATATATATATATATATATATATATATAAAATATGTAACAAATAGGAAAGGCAATGGCCATGAAGGAGGGCTATATATCCTCAGTGTGCTGCTTCTAAGAGATGTGCTATATCAAGGGTGACTATGGCAACAAGGGGACTGAGATGAGAGAAAATGCTGGCTTTAAATATGTGATATTTCTTTCCTTTTTCACAACATTCGTTTTCATAATTAGAACAGCCAGATTCTATGCTTTATTTCTTTCTATCGGAAGCATATGAGGACTTAGGCCTGATGAAAATCAAAGATTACTGAGAAATCAGGTAACAAAAATGTACTCAGTGTGATAGCCGTCTAGATTTCTCTCATGGGCCTTTTATTCAGCTTGTTTTAAATGACCAGCAATCTGAGCAGATCTGGCAGCTAAGGCATAATTCAGTGCTTCAGAAGCAATGTTGCTGAAAAAAAGCAGGTGTCTGTATTAGTGCTGGCTGAATTGCTGGCATGATTTGAAGAAATTTTGCACAGATGTTTCAGAGGATACAGACCTACTCCTTATTAATTACTCAGTCAACATAGCTGCCTTTCCGCTTAGCCTGGTCTCTTAGGACTTTGGATAGACAGATAAAAACTCTGATGTGTTTTTCACTGAGATAAAAAAGCAGTTGGTTCAATATTATACATTTTAAGGGCAATATATTGTAATAGAGTGCTGAGTACATTTGCATTTCTAATGACTTACTGACCATAAACTTTTAGAAGTAAGAGACAGGCAGACACACATACACACACCAACACACCTCTATAATTTATATATTCCCTTAAGAATGCTGCAGAGACTGTGTAGGGCAACAATACAATTAAATAAATAACATAATGTTTAAATTGTATGGAGATATCTGATATTACTTGTTTTCATATTGGTGTGGAGATAGTTGGTTAAGATTAAGAGGATGAACATGTTTCACCTTGTTCTGATGATTATTTCAACAATGTCATTTATGGAACTAAATTGTGTTACCACAGCACAAAGTTGTTAAAAAGGACATGTGTAAAGCAAAAAGGTATCAGGAGGACAGCTATTAAATGTTTACAATCTGTTAGTTTATTAATAAACTTGACATGATTTTATTTTTAAAAGCTCTCTGCTGTTACTTTTCATTCTGCCAACAAAATTTCGGCAACATTAACTACATGGATTTTGACATTTCTGTAGTGGTGCAGAGCATTTAACTCATTTAACTACTTACTTTCTCTTTGTCATATTATCATGTCATACTTGATTGGTTTACTTTAATCAGTGATTTTTTTTTTTTAGTGATTTCTGTGAAGATGTTGAGAAATGAGTTCCATAAAGTTTGCAGTCTTCAGAAATTTAAACTAAAATGAATAAACTATAACCTGAGTGCAGACCAACTTCTCATTGTGACTTTACTTCTGGTTGTTAGTTAACATGATTATATAATAACATAAAAAGATGTGATATGATATTTGTATATGACTTTTTCTAAATAGCTCAAAGGATTACTTTTTATCCTCTACTATATGATAAAGCTATATACCTCATTTTATGTCATATATAAGAGACAAAATAATACAATTGCTGGTCATCACAATCAGACCTGAGAGCACAACATATTTTTTATATCCTTTACTATTTTTTCTTTTAAGGAAGAGGACAGATGAAAAAAATAGAAATAGTCAGCAAAGGTGCCATGATGCAATGACTAGCTTTCTTCAATGGTTTGAGATAGGTATTTCTTCAATCCTCTATAGGACTCCATGGTAATTCCTTGAACACTTCTACTTGGAAGTGATACCATGCCTAAAATTACTAGGAGTTCTTCAGGGACCCATGTTATTGCAAGTCAAACCACATTTCAGCTTCTCTGAAAATCTTCTTCACAAACTGGTGATTGAATTCCTTCAGAGAGCAGAACCTGATGATAGGGAAGCTATCAAATTCATACTGTTCTGAACTTTTCAAATTGTACTCACTGACTGTGATAGCTACTTAGCTGAGTTATTAGAGAATGCATTTTTATTTTATTTGTTCATGTACATTGTAGTCTAAAATCTAGACTCATTGGAAAAACTAAAGGATCTCAAAATCTGTGTTGTTGGTTTTCCAAGTTCAATCTTCATATTTTTAAATTAAAAGATTAAATTTTTATTGAAAACAACTTAGAAGTAAATATTGATTACATTGAATTTTTTATTATGAATAAAATCACATTTTCTATCTGTGTATATCCTTATTCAAGGTCCCAACCCCTCCCACCCACTCCAGTCATTCTTTCTTCTCCATATCTCCCCATCTCCTCCCCAGCATTGGCAGGTCCCAAGGTCCCAATATTGCTCAGTTCAGCATCCACTCCTGGCAGATCCAGTTTCCTCACACCAACATCAAGACTGAGTCAGGTGTTCCTAAATTTAAATGTCACATGATCTTCTTGGAAACACAAAAGGATGGAATCATTCCAAGCTCAATATACATGAGAAACAATGCCTTCATAGAAAAAAAAAATAATTCAACTGAATGGTCTAAAGGTGCTTGATTTAATGTATACTATAATTTTATTGAAGTATATATACATAGCAAGAAACTGTGCAGGAGTAACAGTTAAAATTTTTGGGCATGCTACAGCCACTCCTAAATCTCTATTTTAACCAACGAACAAGAATACATTCTTCAGCCTCTGTTTCCACTTCAAGTCCTTACTTCAAAATCCAAAGAGAGAATTGTTTACACATTTTTTTTTTTCATGAGGGCACTATTGCTAGCAAATATGTGACTTTTTCACATAGAAGACTTTTAATATAAAGTTATGTCGTAAAAAAGGGAGGTCACACAGACAAGAGTATGACAGAAGAAAGGAAGGACCTAGGGGAAAGAGAACACTATGTAAACCTTTGGGGACACATCAGCAGTGCCTGTAAAGGAACCCAAGACAAGAATAAGCACATTTTATACCATTCTCTATACAAAGAGTATGATCTCCTCAAAGCAAGTTACATTAGCTCTTGATAGAGGCTTTTGTTGCCATAGGCTACTTCTATGTTTTATTAACAGTCTTGATTTTAAAAATTAATAACTGCCATAGGAAGTAGGTATTATCTCCCATATAAGTGGTGAAAGAGATGATTTTTATTTAGGTGAAAGAGAAGATTTTTATTTAAGTGCATTGATTTTTAAGCTCAAATTGGATTTGCAATATTTGTTTAATTTCAAGTTCTGTGTGTCATCAGAAGCTCTCAATATTTCTTCCCTAAAGCTGTGGCCCCATTAAGAGAAAAGCATAACACAAAGAACTCCTCTCTTGGTTTTGCTTTAGCTTATTTTATTTGGCAGCTTCCCTTATAAATGCATTTCCCACTGTGTTAGCTGCCTGAGGATCCATCTGCCAAGGTGAAAACACATTCTTATTGCTTGAAGATAGAGCTTGATGTGTCAGCATAAAATTAATAACTGCTTTGTTTTCATAACAAATAGAGTTGACCTTATGAAATGATTTAATTTTTTCTATTTACCTCCACATTTCACACATTGTTAACATGTAGAATGTCTTTGCTTTTCATTACAAACAAATGGAAGAAATCTAGATAATTATTTATGTGGAAACTGCTTATTATAGCAAGGCTATAGGGAGGTGCTATCTTACTTTTATATATTCTACTCATCATTGTGAAATAATCTTTATTTAATTCTTTTTTTGTTTTACTATGCATTTAATTCTATTGCAACATGGCATTGCATGTGGAGGAAATAAAAAATTAAATAAGGTTAACATTTTAAGAATAAGCAAAAGGAAAAAACAATACCCTCTTCTTGCCCCAAATAGAAGATGATTTACCAAAATGTGAAAATTTCTATTGGTGACAGAGTCTGCTGGATGACAAACCATGGTATTGATGCCTCATGACAGGGACATGAGGTCTTATTTTCACTGAACCCACAACCAGCATTGGGGATGATACTAGTTGGATGCTACCCTGGAACCATTTAAGATTATTTTTTTTTCTTTTTTCTTTTCTTTATTTTGTATTTATCAAAAAAAAGTAAAAAGAATTTAAAAAAAAAAATGCCGAAGAGTTAACAATAACTATACAGAGGATAATAATCATAAGCATGGCTTATCAAGGATGGAAATGCAAATAAGATTACTATACATATGTTTTCTTTGTGTTCAGCTTTCCCTCTGAATTTTTTTTTCCATCCCTGTATATCCTTATTGAAGGTCTCTTCCCCCTCCCACCCCATCTGATCATTTTTCTTCTCTGCAACTCCCCATCCCCTTATGATTTGGTCACAAAGTTCTACACATAGAATCTAAAAATTGTCACACTATTTTAATCAGGAAGTGAGTATAGCATTCATATTATAGTATGTAAAAATCTCTCAAATTGTTCATCAGAACTATGGTTATCCCCACTGAAAATAAAAAAGCTCTTCACAGAGTTTAAGTTATAGTAACAAAAGGTGGAAATGAAAGTATGAAGAAATTTTTATGTTTCACATATTTTTAGTAATACTATCAGTAAGTATTGTTACCACACAATTTTAAGTCTGTCTTTCCATTACATCTTCCTTGATTTGTTGAATTTTAGACAACTTTCTAGATATAAAATTACAGCAAAAGTTGGAAAGGTCAAGAAAATAAAGAATTTTGATTATCTCATAATTTTCAGTAAATATTACCAGTGTGGTTATTTTTTTCTGTTGTTAATATGGTTTCAATTAGATTTCAAGAATTGCCATAGTAGAAATGGCTTAAGAGTTAAGAGGACATACAGCTCTTCAGCTTTTTCAGAGGTTTTCATAACCAACATCAGGGTCTCACAACCCCATGAACTACAGTTTAAGAATACTTGATGACATTTTCTAGCCTCTGAGGGCACCAGCAGGTATATTCACACGTAAATTCATTCAGGTAACTACTCATCCACATTGAATAAATGAAGCTTTTATAAAAGAAGTTTTTAAATGGTCAATCTTTCAGTCTCCTAAAATTAATGAGACATTTGTTCTCAGAGAAGTATCTTTAGATTAAAGAAGGATATGTAATGAAGGAGGGTACTTATACCTCAGAATTTCCATGACGCCAGGAAAATTAAAAAGATAAACTTTCTATTCAGAAGACTAGCTAAGGCTACAGAAAGTTCTGAGAACTCATTGTAAAATATAATGCTTTGAGACAGAGGTAGGAAAGACATAAAGAAAAGTAGACTCCATTTCCAAAATAATGTTCGATTCTTTAAATTCCTATAATTTACCAAGTGACAAAAATATGAAGAAAATATTTTATAGATGTATGGCAAAGAGTTGAATTAAAGGAATGTTTTTTAAAAATAAATAATATGTAGTAAGTTCACAGAGTAAAAGGAACTATGACAAGAATTCCTAAAAATGTCAGATTTTACTCAACTTAGAAGATAAAAAAAAATATCTTGCTGAAAAGAATTTCAAGAGTCCTGGGTAAGAAAGGAGTTTATTATACAATTCATTTTCAGGAAGTAGAGGATCAGTTGACCTTGTAATGATCTTGCTAACTTCACCTACACTAGGATGATAAAATGGAAGAATGTGTGCTCACAGTGGGTTGCAATTTAAGAAAGCACCTCTCACTTCACTGAGCACAAATCTTTCCTGCAAGTGTTATTTGTTTTCCAGAGGGACAGCTTATCTCTATTTTCAGAACTTTGATAACCAATGCTGCCCTTGACCTGGAGGCAAGGATGGCCTGTTTAATTGCAAGTTAATGGTTGTATAAATATCTGTGAGAGAACAATTTGGAAAAGAAAGCAGTTAATGCCTTGCTCACAAGATGCACAGAAACCAGAAAGCCCATGGAGAAATGATGAGAAAAAAATGACTCAGCCTTTCTTTCTACAAATATTTGGTTTCTAATAAAATCTCCTAAGCACATTTCTATATCAGTTACTCTGATATCTGACTGACAGAAATGGCTCAAATGTGTTGAATATTTACAAATTGGACCCCTACTCACTAGTCATAATTTAACAATGAACATGTCTCTCTCTTTTCTTTGTTTTACTGAAACTTCTAGATCATTTGGATAATTATATTTTGATCTTTCTTATAAAGGGATCAACTGAAGGACATATGTAACTCACTAGCAATCTTGAGTTCAGAAGATTTTGGAATGAGTAGTGGTTGTAAAAATGATAGACAGAGAAGAATCCAAAGTCCCGCTCATGGCAAGACCAGAGGCCAGTGCTAAACTTTGCTGTCTATAATAAACTTCTGCTGCATTAATACCAAATAAGGAACTAGAGTTATGGCTCAGGGATGGATAGAACTGGTTGCTCATCCAGAAGACCCACGTTCAATTCTCAGCAATTGTACACTATGGACCATAACTAGTGGTAATGTTAGTAATGGAGAATTTGGTATCTACTTCTAGCTTCTATGAATGCTGCATGCAGGCATGCATGAGTAGGCCTACAAGCCATACAAACACATAAAAAACAAATTATTTAATTTAAAATAAGAAATAAAAATAGCTCTTAAATTGTGTCTGAAGTCATTTAATAAAAAAGGGAAAACCTAAAATCACTTAAATTTGACACCTTTAGATAGTTTTGGAGAACCACTTTCTTTTTGAAAAGAACTCCAGAGCTTAATCAGTAATTTTCTCCATTCACAGGTACAGAGTCATTGTTGCTTCTCCACTGCTACAAACTCTGAGTTCACCCACTAGATAGTCTTCTTTTACTTATATATTTTAATATGAAACGTCAGCCAGAAGAGGGATGAATTGTTTTCTTCATTTTAGACAATGGAAACCATTCTATGAGGGAAGTCATTGATCAACGGACTCAACTAAGAATATAAAATCCTTAAGTTAAAAGACTTGACACTATAAGAAGACAATCCAGATGACCAAAGCAGAAGTAAGTTTGAATTCTCCAGGATTATACAAACTGGCTGATACTAAGAGGTTGGGGTATCATATCATAAGTCATAGGTTAAGATCTCTACTTTAAAAATACTTCTTAATGATTTCTCTACTTTTGTCAATATTATCAAAGGCCAGAGAATAGGCTGGGTGAAGAGTCTCTCCTGAAAATATATACTTATTGGCCATTCTATTTCAGCAATTAATGTAAAGCACAAGAGAGCTATGTAATGTTTGTAAGATGATTATTTTAAAATGGGCTACTATAAAATTTAATAATATCAAGTGTATATCATTGGAGACAAAAAAACTACATCATTGAGTATGAGAATTGTCCAGAAGGACAAGTAAAGAAAAGACTTGAAGTAGTTTCAAAAAAATATTTGATGAGTCATAGAAGGTCCCTACATAATAACCTCAATACTTCTTCACTAAACAGTAGATTTTTTTTGAAATTCAGCTATGAGTATCACAATTAAATTCATGAACCATGTAGGGTTGGATTATTTTGTTACATTGTAAATAACTGTCCCATCTACTAGTTTAATAAAAATACTGATTCGCTGAAGATAGACAGGAAGTGTGGGTAGGCCTACCAGGCTGGGAAAACTCTGGAAACAAGAAGAGCAAAGCAGAGATGCAAAAGAGATGAGAGCAGATGCAGAGGAAAGAAGTTGAAATGCAGCTCTGAGAAAAGGTACTGAAGCACATGGCTAAACAAGATAAGAGTCCTGGGTTAGATTAAGAGTAAATAGTTAGCATGTTATGTGCCTGGGCCCTATGCCAATCAGCATAAAATTAATATAAGTATCCATGTGTTTCTGTGGGACTGTGGGTCTGAAGGTCTGGAGCATAGGCCAGACAACCCAGAAACATAATACTACAACCATGAACATCAAATTACTTTAAAACAACGCAGATAAGCTTGTTTCAGTATTTTATTTTATTACTTTACATAATTCATAAGATCACTCAGTATCTGCTAATCTCAGAAAATATAAGATCCATAACTACCAAAATTCTAATTAAATAATTCTAATTGGCTGTTACCTAGGTATTGGTCATAAGTTATTCTGGGTATTTCTGTGAGGATAAAGTTTTAATGGGGTTTGCTTCTTAATCAATGGGATAATGCAAACTGCTTTATAGATATAGGTAGGCAACAAAGTAAAGGAATGATTAAGAGAACATTCCTCTTTTAGGTAGAATTCCCAATGGATTATCATCTTCTACTTTTTTTGGTTTCAAGATTGTCTGTTCATATAGTAAAAGCAAAAGTTATTACAAGTTTTCTAATAGTACATATTACAGCAATGACTTAATTACCTCAAAATGTCATAAATTATTTTTATGTCAAAATTTTAAGTCAATTTTATTTGTGTGATGCAGTCAATACATAAAAACATAACACAAAGCTAAATGAAAATTTAGATTATGTATACCCAATTAGTACCAATGTATTAAAGAATTTTTATGTAAAATAGTATGCTTGGATAATTCAAACACAAACTTTCTTCACTGATACTATCTCTGGAGTAAATATTTTCACATTTTTTTCAATAATAATCTGACCTATTAACTAATTTGTGGTTCCAGAATATACTTGACAACAGCTTAACACATATTGTTATGACATGTTTTGTGTGCATATAACAGACCCCACCTCTGAGTTTCTGAATGCTCATAATGTAAAATGATGAAGAAATTCACTTCTATGAAAAATTCTTTTAATAACATACACTCAAACTAATGTGATTATTTACAACAAATGTTTATTATTCCAGAAATGTGGACTAATAAGCCTCTTAATATAGAAAATAAAATGATTCTAGCTCACTGTATGTCTTCTTTTCTATTTTACATCTAATAATTCAGATAATGTTAATTTTTATTAAAAATTTTCTGTAAAATTTTTAGGCTCATGATTGTTTATTTTGGCTCAGGATTGTTTTATAACTCTGGCTAAGTAGAGACAAGGGGACCCTTGGGGTCCACCAATTAAACTAGATACATTCCTGGCTGGGTGAGTTTCTCAAATCACAAGGTGAATATCTCCTGAGGTAAAGCATACATGTTTTTTCTCTGGCATTCACACTCATGTGTAATGACATATGCAGGACCAACCATGTGCTCACTATTTCATCTAGCCTGGCTGTCCAGAAAGCATCTGGAATCCCATTTTCTTTACTTCCCTCATCCTGCAGGAGGCAAAACTGCCATACCTGCCTGCTGACATGGGTACTAGGGATGTGAATACACTTTACTGACAAAAATATTTTCCCAGGCCAAAGGCTAATTTTTAAGGAAGATTAAATTGTTAGGTAGACCATGATATTATCCAAGGAAGGTTTGGGATTCTACTACCCAAGTTTTGACTTTTGATATATTTTTAAGACTTAGCTTAAGTGTTATCTTTCACAATAAATGATTCAACTCAGTATGATTGTTCTTGCCCTCACTCCCTTGAAGATTGACTATTTTGACTTCTATATAATATCTACCACCATCTGGTAATTTTATCCTCTGTCATCTTCTACTGAAAAGTTGACAATGAAAATGAGAATTTTATTGATAATGTTTGTAATCATTTTTTACTGTGAAATACACAGAAAATCTCTTAGCACCAGGTATAGTAGTCCATGGGCAGCAAAGATAGAAACATATTTAAAATAATGTGTTGACACTTCAAGTCACATTTCTGATAAATGTCAACTGAATGCATATATTTGACAATAAAAAAGAAAATTGTGAAGGTTGATGTTTGGTAATTATTCTTTCTAAAGTGCCCTTCATCAAATTTGTCTGGATGAGAAAATAAGTCATATGAATACATTAATTGATGATTCATGTCTTAAATTAAAACGACAGGATAATCTCATTTATGGTCTAGTGCTGTGACTGGATCCTTATTTAGGCTAAGAACCCTGAAGTCTAAAACTTCCCTATAATAGTGTAAGCTATTCTTTAAATTGTGTGCAGTGTGGTTAAAAAAAAAATGCTTCTTGTGGTGACTCTACAGATACCACTGTCCTTGTTTCCTGAAGCCATTGTGATGTTGGCATTGTTTTGTCCCAATTGTGGCCATTAAAATCACAAAGTAAATGTGGTACTGAGTTTACTTTTAAGCCCCATTGATAAGGAAAACTAGATATTTCACTCTGGTGTAATTGTAGGAATTCAATACATGTACTTTAAGAAAAAGAATTCATGTTTGAGTGTAGTTGGACATTTCTGCCCTGCCAGTAACTCTCAAATACCCAGCAATTGCTTAACAAATAATTGACTCAGATGCATAATATTATAGTAAATGCTAGGCCAGTAGTTTAGGCATATTATTGATGTGGTCTTACACTTAAATTAACTCATAATTATTATGCACGTTTATCCATGTAACTTAGTACCTTTTCTAAGTCCAGCGTTCTCATCTTGCTTTCTGTATATCTGGCTAGCATCTGATGTTCTATCTTTTCTTTTCCCAGAATTACCGGAGTCTTGTTGATCCAACCCTATGTCCTACCTCTACTAGTGAGTCAGAATTTTATTAAACCAATATAAGTAAAAAATCTTTACAGTGTGCAAGAACATTATCTCACATTTCTTCTTTTTCTTTTGAAAACAAGATTTTCAAATCTAATCTCCTTTGTATAGTTTTTTTTCTTTTTTTCAGTATTACAGCCATTTATTAGATAATTAATTAGAAGTTAATATTAATCATTACCATTATGTAGGAGGAAGTTTCTGGCCTGGCTTTCCAGCCTAGCCCTGAAGTTCAGACCCTCTCACAGCTTTGCTGCTGCTTAGTCCCAAATAATCACATCAAGGCTTATATTAATTTTATGCTGATTGACCTATAGCCCAGTTATGTAACTTGCTAACACTTAACTCTTAAACTAAACCATGATTCTTAACTTGTTTAAGCCTTGTAGCTTGGTATCTTTTCTCAGAACAGCATTTCAACTTCTTTCCTCTGTGTCTGCTGGCTTTTCTCCTAGTGTCTCTGCTCTGCTTTTCCTTTCCCCAGAATTTTCCTAGTCTGGTAACTCTACCCACACTTCCTGTCTGCTTTCTGGCCAATCAGCTTTTTATTAAATCAGTAGGAGGGTCAAATATTTACAATGTACCAGAACATAGTCCCACAGCACCATTATCCATAAAATCTTGTAACTAACATTTTAAACAAAGACAAATGTCCATAATCTAGACAGAAATTGTCCCATTTTTCTGCATTTTCTTTTTGCCTAGCTATCTCACTTCCTTTTTCCACTTCCCTAATGCTAGGATTAAAGTTGTGTGCCACTATTGCCTGGCTCTGTTTGGCCATGAAGTGATGGTTTGGTTGTCTTCTGATTTACAGACAAGCTTTATTAAATATACAATATGCCACCACAATTGAGAACAGAAATCATGTACAAAGGTGAATATTTATTTTAATAGAGATAAGACATTAATTGTAGAAGTCATGGAGACTTTGGACTTTTTTTATAAAATGTTCTTCAGACAATTTAGTAATAATAAAAAGGAGAAACACACACACAAAACAGGGTCAATTGATGCATTTTGGTTATTTATGCATACAGGGGCATAGGTAATGATATTGTACAACACATTTCTAAATAAGTAGAAGGTTTATTTTGAACAATTTCACTAAAATGATCAATATTTGCAAAGACAGATATTTGTACCAAAAAATCCATAAGGGCATCCTAAAGGAAGTCATAGTACTTAGGCTGACAGTGCTCTCTACTAAATCCACAAAGTAACCAAAACCAAACTACCAGGCATGGGATGCTTCCTTTTGAATAGTTAGTCAGGGAAAGCCTCCTTAAGATGGTGTAGCTCTCATTAATTCAGAAAATATTATGCTATCTGCCAGGGCTGGGAAGAAATATAATAAAGTCATTCCCAGCTGAAACACCTAGGAACTATAACAATGTTCAGCATGACAAGCTAACTCCGAAGGCACGATAAATGGCTCTCACATGTTGATGGCAAGCAACAATTCTCTATTGAGACTTAAGGCCCCCTCAAAAAATAAAAATTGTGACTGTTACTGCAAATATAACTAGCTTGAGGCTTGTGGGGTCATGGACCCCAGAAAATAACCTATTACTACCACTTTGCTAGGCTAGCACAATTCATTTATGCATTCTGAATCTTATCTTTATACACACTGATAAACATAGCTAACACCCCTCAGCAGTAATGATTCACTTTACAGCAAGTGAAAACCACCAAAGGAAATCACATTTGGAGACCTTGCAGAGATTCATCTACATCACAACTCTTATAGATATTGTTCAGAGAACAATGTAGAAGATGGGACTTGTAAGACTCAAAATACAAGAAAATATTTTGTAAAACAGTCTCTCCTAGAAATTATTACATAAGATAACCAAAACAACAGTAGTATTGATGCACATACTAAATTGAAGTGGATGGGCTTTAACAAGTTTCTGCCCCTACACAAAATTCTACAGAGAACTAATGATATGAGCTTCTCCCAGAATGTGGCTATAAATAATTGATAGTCATTAATCACAAAATACTATAAAAGACATCTAAATATTTCTGGATTTGTTATCCTAAAGGAGCCTAAAAGGTGTCTGGAGAAAAAAATTATTTTATTTCAAACATCTTTTTTTTCCCAGAAAACTTAAATAAAATGATTTGCAGAGAGATATGATTTTCTCTAGAGGTAACATGTAATAAGTATTCATTTAGAAATTAATTTGACATCTACTTCAAACTAATGTGCAGTATATATAATGAGATGACTATTGATAGGTTTTAAAGACAACCTTCATTACTCACAAAATTTATTTTTCATTTTCATGCTGTTAAATGTCCAAAGGTAATCAGCAGAAAGAACTTTTATTATTATTTTTAACTATTGCCTTATCTTTCTTTTAAAAAGTGATTTTAGTTTAATGAAGTTTTAGGATAAAACACAATAAAGAGGATTTTATAATATGATAGGTGTATGAAGAAAATGGGCTTCAATAATAATAAGGTCATAAATATAAGAGCAGACAAGAAAATTAACGAATAATGTTAAAAATAATTCTACTAATTTTTAAAATTAGAAACGTGCATAATTCTGGCAAAGGATAAACTTGAATAGTAGAGTCCTAGTCTATATATGTAGTCTTGAGTTCAGTCTCTAGCATTTAAAGAACATGACAAGAGCATGGCAATGCAGGCTCAGAGGTGAAGTTAAGAACTCACTATTCTGTCTCTTTCCTTTTCTGTAATTTGCTCTTACAAGTTTTTGTGAGATGAAATTATTCTTCAACTTTGTTCCTTAGAAGGAACTAACTATTCCAAAGTATAATTGGGCTTCTCCAAATGAATACTAAACATAGTTTATTTCTTTTAAAAATTCTCCACTTTTTATGTTAGTTTATTTTGCTAAACGCCTTCAAATGGTTAAAGTATTTATTTTTATCCATTTTTTTCACACAACTCCTTTATATGGATATCACTAAGAAAACATTTATAAATATTCACGCATGTGCTTCTGCGGGGGCGCCATTTCCACTGCTTTTTTTTTTCATTATTATGAATAAAGTCACATTTTCTATCTGTGTACATCCTTGCTCAAGGTTCCTTCCCCTTTCCACCCCCTCCAGTCACTCTCTCTTCTCCACAACTCCCCATCTCCTCCCCAGCAAGGGCAGGATGTCCCAAGGTCCCAATATTGCTTAGTTCAGCATCCACTCCTGGCAGATCCAGTTTCCTCCCCGCAACATAAAGACCGAGTCAGGTGTTCCTCTAGAGGGAGTGGGATCCAAGGTGCCAGTCCAAGGTGTTTCAGATCCCAAGCTGTTCAGTGGTTCCATTTTGAAGAATAAATATGTATTCTATGCTCTTTCTATCTGCATCAGCTCCTCTTAGACAAAATCAGTCTTTGTGTTCAGTCAAGTCTCTGCATTTATTTAACATTTCCCCACCACCCTATGTGAAGCCTTGAGCAGAGGGATCAGACTGTGTTCCTGTTAGTGGGCTGGCACTTCAGAGCCCATTCCCTTCAGGGAAACACTTAACACAATCTTTATACTGGGATGAGGAAATCGCACTTGCCTGGAGTGGATGCGTGGCTGAGCTGACCCACTTTGGGACTTTTTGCACTTTGAGGGGAGGGAATTGGGGGAGGGGGTAGGCGTAAGGATGACTGGGAGAAATTGGGAGGAGGGAAGGGTGGAGCAGGGGAATACATGGGAAAAAAAGACTATTTTATACATTTAAAAAAGAAAACAAAAGGATTGTTGATTTTATGTTACTCACATGGAAGTGGACAGAGATATTACTAACATTCAAAACATCTAGATGCTGAGTATAAAATGGAATCTAGAAATATCTAGTACTTACAAGCTTCCCACGTTGATTTGAAGAACTAAAGCATAAAATTTAAGAATTTAGGAACTGCTCATAACTAAAGCATAAAGCTGAAAGTCATGAGATTCATATTTTTTCTTACCAGTTTGCATTACATGGATATGTTTTTTAATACAGAAGATGAAGAATAGAATTTTACAGTTATTATCATGAGTTCAGCCTCCATTGTTGCTTGAATTCTGATTGTATTGCAAAAGACTTAGCACCAGATATCGGGGAAAGCAGAAAGGCTGAAATATTAGAGAGAGGAAACATCACAGTCAAATCTCACTTAGCTATCTTCTAACTTCCTTGGCTTTGCTCCTGGTCGCTTCTAATTGCTACAGTTTTCCTAAATCTGCCTTAAATACCTTTCTTGCTCAGCTGTATCCTATCCAGGTTAAGATTAAAGGCGAGTGACACTCTATTTGGTAGTCAGCCTTGAACTCACAGAAAGATCTCTTGTCTCTGAAGTTATGGGATTAAAGGCATAGGTAAATCACCACTCTCAGTTTCCCTGTGCTGGGATTAAAGGTGTGTGCCACTTAAAGGTATGTGAGTTACCACTGCTCTGTTACCGCTGGAAATCCTAAAACTGTCTCTGCTTAGATTTGACTGTGGGTTTATCTCTTGACATTTCAGGTTTTATTAAATATGTAACATATTACCACACTCAATAGTATGCATCTTATTTGGACAGGTTACCACTATCTTACACTTTCAGCATTCCAATTATATGCTATTTCTTAGTCCAGTAGTACTGAAGTTTTTTTCCTGATGAAAAATATCAATATTACCTGGGGCTTGTTAAAACATTTCTTTTCCTCCATAGTAAAGAACTTTTTAAAAGCTATTCTAGTGCATAAAGTAATATTTTTACTTTTGTGGGAACAGTCCTATAATTCAACACATACATAATGTACAATATCAAATAACAATGACTCTCAAGGCCACTTCTTTAAACATTTAAAAATACTTGTGTAAGAAGTTTCAAACTATATTACTGTATTTTTATTATGCATTCAATAAATTGTCCTACTCTGTAGCTATTCTACTATGCTATAGAAAGCAAAAATTTACTTTACATAACTACATTAATTAGTACAAATATTCAACCTACATCTATAGCCCTACTATTTATATTTCTTAAGTTCCAATGACCATTATTCTACTCCAAATATTCTCTGAAATCAAACTTTGCTGTTACATACATGTATAGTTTCATAATTGCCATTCTATGTCTAGATTGTTTCACTTATGATAACTCTATTGTTTCACATTTGTTTTTGTATAGGACAAAATTTCACTAAAATTTTATGACTGAATAGTATTATATTATAAACAAAATATATAACACAATTATGTAACAAAATATATAATATAATTATATTATCTAAAATATTTAATTATGCAAAAATATACACAATATTATTTTTTCTTCATCTATTAGTAATTATTTCAGTTAATTTCATGTCTTTATTATTGTGACTAATAATGTAATAAACATGTGATATAGGTATCTTCTTCACTTATTGATCTAATTGCCTGTATAAATATAATTAATATTGAAATTTCTGGATCATGTAGTTGCTTTACTTTAGGTTTTTAAGGAAATGCCACACTATATCTAATTTACCATTTTGCATTGCCACCAACAATGCATGAGTCTTCTTTCTCCCCCTAAAATGCACATTTTCTGGTTGCTTTCCAGATCTTTACAACCAGGAAAATAGGAGAGAAACCTAAAAGGATTCTCAAGCTGGTCCTAGGGAATTCACTAAAAGAACAATCAATACTCTGATTCAATCTTAATGTCCTATATTAGTTGTCTATTAATCAGAAATGATTGAATCTTTAACTAATTTGTTAGAGACATTTTAATTAAAAAAATAGATATCACAAACAGATTAAAAAGAAATACGATTAAAATCATAAAATATTTCCTATCAAAAAAACATTTTGGATCTGACAGCTTGGCTACTGAATTCTACCAAATATTTGCACATGAAATTATATTTTTTGCAAATTATTTCAAAGGTTACAGGAGAGAGATCTTTCAATTCATTCTTTGAGGGCATCATTACTTAGATGCCCAAACCAGACAAGGTTCCCAGGAACAAACATGACTAGCTGACATACAATATAAATTAGCTATAAAAATCTTTAAAAAATATCAACAAACCAAATCAGCAGCAAATTAATAAGTTGTGTATCATGATCAGGTGGGATTAACCCTAGGAATGCAAAGATGATTTTGTAAGTATCCAGTAGTAAAATAAATGAAAATCTGCATCATTACACTAATATATCACAGTATCGACCCTCCATGAGATATGTTTTAAATGATGTTTATTTTGTGAGAATCACTTACAAAACAGAGAAGGTTTAAGAAATGATGTTTATTTTGTGAGAATCACTTACAAAACAGAGAAGGTTTAAGAAAAGGTGAAGGGGTAAGGTTGCAGTGCGCAGGAGTGTTTCTAAACGAAAGCTCCTGTCCCACACACCACACGTCTGAAACTCCCGCCACCAGTCCGGAAACCGTTCCTGTCTCCAGTCCTCTCTCTGGGTATTCTACTTCCGGAGCTCGTTCTCATTGACCACGCCCCTCTCTGTCTCAGCATTCTGCCCCTATCAATCCACCTGTGTATATTCTGATTTCCCGTTACACTAATAAATCTGGATTTCTATTTATTTATTTATTTATTTATTTATTTATTTATTTATTGCTTTCATTGCTCCAATTTTACAGAAAGAGGACAGAAAAGCATGGAGACTAAGTAAATTCTTGTGTGTAATAAGAGGGAAATTTAAAAAATGGGTTCAGATGGAGTTTGAATGGGTAAATGAGCCCTAAAAATGAGATGGGCTAAATTTCATGACTAGTCAAATTTTCCAACATAATAGTGTTAAAAATTTTTGAGAGTCTCATACCATGAACTTCTATAACACTCACTTCAAAATTCCTCCCATATCTACGCCTCAACAGTGTGACCTCCCACTTGTGAAAAAAAAAAAAAAGAAAACAGAAGAAAGAATAACATTCACTGAAGCATAGTCAAATTACCAGTAGCCATCTCCCTAAAGTAAACTGAGACCTTCCCCATCTACAACCCTGATGTAAGGTCTTCAATTGTAGAGACCAACACAGCAGCATTCTCATTACAATTTTAAAAGATTCTTATCAACAATTTTTTGTGTAGGCTGTTACTTTGGGGGGGTGCAGGAAGTAAGGGGTGGGGTAGGGGTTTTCACAGAAGCTTTCTATGTCTGTCTTTCTCAACTTTGAGTCTGGCATCATTAATATGACTAGAAAAAGTAACTTCACTGCCCTTTATAGACAGCAAGAAAACTGTTCCTGGACTTCCACATATTTTCTGATGAAAGCAAGTATCATGGATCTCAGCATTGTCTCTAGTGACATTATAGACCATGGATATCAACATGGCTCTCTGGCACAGCACAGATACAGTCAGAGCTCTAAAAGGCAGCACAGGCCAAAGACATTGACATGACCTTTGGGATAGCAAGGGTCATAGGCACCAATATGATTTTCAGCGGCAGCCCAGTGCTTGTGTTACAGCAGAAGGCCATATTGATATCCATGGACCTTGTTGCCGCCTGAGGCCATGTTGACAAATAGCCAGAATATCAGGCAATTTATTTTCTCAGGGTTAAGAAGAATCACATGAATAAGGTATTCAAATATAAGGACAAAGCACATATGGCAAAAAAATGATTCTTTTATAGAGGGATATGAATAACAACAGCTGAAATAAACATATTTCTATCGACTACACCTGGAAGGAGCATTATAACATTATAAGAACAGTTATGTGTTTTGAAAAAACTGAGGTCACAAGGCCCTTGTCTTGTTTTCTTGGAGTGTTCTCACAAGCACTCAGAATTCTATCACAGGACTTCATTCTTAAACTGTGTTCTAACATATAACATCTTTAATATGGCCATTTCATAATTAAAGTTTTGTGTTTAATTTTGTGATGTGCTAATGAGATGTTAGTCATTCTTTTATTATACTTAGAGAAACTGACTACTTATTGACTACTGAAATTATACAAATCATAAAAGTAAACTATGTTAGTCAAATGCTGGTTAAGTGTAATTGTCCAATTATGTATATAAATTAGATTTATAACATCAGTCCCCTTTTATAAGCAAGAATAAAAATTCCAAGAAGTAATTTGTCAAACATTACATAATTAAGAAACTATAAATTGGAGTCAACTTTATATCTTTTTATTTCTAATCTTAAATTATTTTAATTATATCATATGGACTTTTTAAACCATAACTAATACTACTATTCTTTAGAAATTTAACTTCAGAAGTTACCTTATAGAGTAGTTATTTATTTTAAGTATATGTGATTCTGAAGAACATAGACTCTAAAATACATTGATATACTTAGGTAAAACAAAAATGTCTTTTCCAAATTGCATTCCTTCAGTTTTCCTGTACATATAAACTCTAATTTTTGAAGATATACTTTAACATAGTTAAAACTTTGGTTTCTGAAATCATTGAAAGCCCTATGGTACATATTTTTCAAATAAACTAAATGAATAGTTTCTACAATTACAAATAACAAATGAATAACAAAACATTGTGAGCTACATGAAGTCTTTTTTGATATTTGAGCGACTTTTATTTTTCATTTCTTGTTTATTTTTTAGGTAGATTTTATGTTATCAAAGCTGTCCTCTAACTCATGATTCTTCTGCTTCTTTCTGCCTCCCTAGTGCTGGAATTGCAAGTGTGCACACCACACTTTGCTTCACTTTGCTCTTTATATTCATCTTATCATAGGTCTCTTGGTCCTCCTAAGATAACTATTGAAACAATCTTCTTATAGTGATCCCCAATGGCTCCTACATGTGTGTTTGTGTGTGTGTGTGTGTGTGTGTGTGTGTGTGTGTGTTTTAAATCATGCTATTCACCCATCCTCTTTCAATGAAGTAAGAATGCTTTTGCTTAAAGTCCACTAATGAGTGAGTACATCCCCTGCTTATCCTTCTGGGTTTGTGAGACCTTGTTCAGGAGAATATTCTCCAAATCCATCCGTTTGCATACAAATTTTAGAATATCATTTTTTCTAACTGCTGAGTAGTACTCCATTGTGCAGATGTGCCATAGTTTGTTAATCAATTCTTCAGTTGAGGGGCATCTAGGTTGTTTCCAGGTTCTTGCTATTACGAATAATGCTGCCATGAACATAGTTGAGCTAAGGTTTTGGGGGACTGAATGTACTTCTTTAGGGTATATGTCCAATAGTGATATTGCTGGATCCTTGGGGAGATTGATTCCCAGAAAGTAATTTTATTTTCAGTGCCTTTTTTGAAAAAGGTTCTCTCAGTGGTTACTATGTACACAGATGGTTGGATCCCAGATTAAAAGTAGAGATATATTATAGAATCCAAATTTACTTCTACTCTGGAAACAACTGAAATCTAATCCTTCATGAGGCTAGAATTTCAAACCATGTTGAGAAAGTCATGGGCAACAGATATTTGATATTCATTCATATTGCAGCAATTACACTTTATATGGTCAATTGGAGCTATATGGTTTATTCAACACAGCATGACTTGCCTAAAACCACTGAGTAAACTGCTGAAAATCCCAACTTTAAATTAAAGATTCATTTTAACATATGCATATATAGGGAAACTGGGTCTTGAGAATCTCCTCTATTTTATTATATTTGATTAATTATAGTATACTAACATTTTGTCGAATGCAGATAGTGATATAAAACAAACTATGGTACACAAAGCTGATATTTCATATGTATAGCTTACAAAAATAGAAGTATATAACAATAAAAAACAGATGCATTGGGGTGAAATAAGTTTAAAACAGATCCAAAATAATATTAAAGTCTAGACTGATAATAGTTCAGGAATTGGCATCAATTCACATGCAGTTCCTGAAGAAAATGTACATTCAAACAAGTTAAGTCAGTTTTCAAGAGCCCTTCATTTAATGCTCTGTACTCTTTGCTGGGCTTTGCAGAGATCATAAGGCAGATTGTAAAGCTAGGTGAATAAAAATAAGCTAAATCAAGGAAGCTCAAAAAAAATTTTTTTTAACCTGACAACCTCTCCAGATCCCAAATCTCTAATCAAATTCCCATTTGAAATTAAGGTAAATAAAAAAAAATAGATAAATAAAGCAGTGGCTATGTCAGAGGATCAGCAGAAGGTAATTGAGGTTCAAGATGTCAGGCCTCCAGGAGGAAAATTCCTGATGGGTGAATCTCTGCTAGAAATGATCCTGAGACTATAGGCTCTAATATCTGGCCTAGTGTGAATGGGTTTGGGAAGATCACAATCACATTTAATGTAGTGTTTTTAAATCATGGTACATCCTGTTGTGCTGGGCATTTTTAACTGTGGATTATTATGAAGATGACTTCTTTTTAAGTTATACTATCTAACTGATGATAATAATGTTAGTTTAAATAAAGAAGTGTCATATAGAAAGAACACCTGTCTTTCTATTGAAGAGTCTTATAGACTGTGGCTTAGGGTAGTGATTAAGACATCTGAGTCCCCAGAAGCCAGCCTGGCTTGAATTCTTTTCTCTTAAATATTGCAAGATGTGCCCACAAGTTTTGGAGTACATCATTGCTGAAATAAATCTTTGAAAATAACTACGTTAGATTAAAATGTTTATGTTATATAGCCTTGAGATGAAAACTCCAAAAAGACAGTGAAAATTTTAAAAAGGCATATGGTTGATTGAGGGACTCTTTATGGTCAAGAAACAAGAACAAAGTATCCCAATTATCATTAGCTAACATACTTTTATTGCTAAGAATGGATGATGACCAAATGTGATGGTTAATTCCTTATCTCCTAACATGAAAAAAAAATCCTATTGATGAGTGGGTATGTATCCCAGATTTTTAAATTAAAGCTGACTGCCTTTTTATATATAAAAGTTTAGATATGTGAACTATTTTAAGATTTCTTACTAGATTACCTTTCAAGATAAGTAATAAAGGGATTGATCACACAGCCTGCCAGTAAAGGAATACCTTTCTTGCATAAACTATCTATAACAAGTTGCTTGGGTCCTCGGGATAATTCCTTTTTCACCTGTAATATATAAACTGTTTAAACTGTTTAACCATGTAAGTGATATGAGAAATACTCTATTCTTTACTTGTAATCATTGTCTTGAAAAACAGAATGTAACCCTGTGATTCTTACATTGCTTGAAAGATTTTTCTGGGGCATATAAGCTGTAATGGTAAGAATAGAAATAGAGTTAAAATGAGTTAGAAGAAAAGCCTCAAGAATGACAAAAGAAAATCACCAGGAATATAAAGAATAAAGAATGCATAAAAAGAATAAAAAAAAAAAAAGATCTGAAGGAAACTATCAAGATTTTTCTTTATCCTCCTCAGATAAGAAGGTCAGAGTATTGACTAACTTCATGGATTTCCTTTGAGCCCTGTGCTCCTGGAGGTTGCCCTTCAGACAGTGACAAAAAAGTGCATGTGTTGTAGTAGAAAAGGTAGAGAGAATGTCATGAAAATTTGACATAGACTCATTTAAGCACTCACTTGTAAGTGAATATCAGATATTAAGTAAAGAATCACACTAAAATTGACTGATCCAAGGAAGTTAGATAAAAAGTAGACATGTAGAGGGGACACATAGATCTTCCTGGTAAGGTAAATTAGAACAGATTTTATGGGTAAACCCGGGCTATGTGAATATGGGAAGATGAGGGATCAGGTTGGGGAGGGAGAGATTATAGATAGAGACGACTAAAATAGGTGGGCCTTTAGGAGTCAATAATGAAAACTAGTAAAGTGGAAACTTTCTGTGATCTATGAGATTGACCCTAGGGAACAGAGCTAATTATGAAGGATGTGGTACCTGAACTAGCCATCTTCTGTAACCAGCAAGGCTTCTAATGGTGGGACAGGGACACTAACACAGCCACTGAAATCAGGCCCCACAGCCTGCTCTATCTGCAGAAACACTTACGTAATGATGCCTCAGGACTTTCAGGAGTGGCCAGCCATTGAGTAGTCTAACCTGAATCCAAGGCCATGAGAGGGAACCAGGTCCATCACTGCCAATGTGGCCATGGTCCAGAAGCTGGGTGGCTCAGAGTCTTATAGAGACCAACTAAGACTGACAAAAAAAAGTCAGTGAAATGATTTCTAATATATTCTGCTATACTTATAGGATCTGTGCCTAGCCCAATTGCCATAAGAAAAACTTCTTTCAGCTTCTGATACAGGTACAGAGACTCACAGTCAAACATGAGGCACAACTTGAAAAGCTCTGCAGAAAGATGGAGGAAGATATTTAGTAGTCAAAAGTGTCAACAGGCCACCAGAAATCAAATAAGAGCACTCACAGGCTCATAGAGACTGAAAGAGCAACCACAGAACCTTGATGGATCTGCACCAGGCCCTCTGCATTGGTGCTGTGATTCTTTAGTTTGGGTTTTTGTTAAATTTCTAACAATGGGAGTGGAAGTGTCTGATTCTTTTTGCCTACTCATACTAGCTCCTACTGGGTTACCTTATCTAGTCTTTATCTGAGGTATATGCCTAGTCTTACTACATCTTGTTATGCCAAGTTCTACTGATATCACTGGGAAAGCTGTTCTTTTCAGAAGGAAAAGAGGGGAGCATTGGATCTGGGGGAGATGAGAGGCTAGGGTGATAGGGATAAGGGGAGAGGCTATAGCTGAAATTTATACTGTGATAAAAGAATAAATAAAATGGCCTGGGTCTATACATTCTGGGATGGCTCAAGGCTTCCACAGGGCCTGCCAGGTACTTTGCAGCTCTGGGCAGATGGGTTCTGTTATAATAAGCAAATACATGGTGGAGAACTGGGAAAGAAAGAGAAACAGAATGCTTTATGTGCTTTGGATGAGACAAAACAGAAAAATTAAGGCAGTGAGGAACAAACTGGTGTGTCCTGTCCTGCAATCCAGAGCCAGGGTGATGTCTAGGTCAGAGTTGCTGCCTAGGGCCATGTCTAGGTCCATGGCCTGCAGTGGCCAGGATTTGAGTTGATATCCATGGCTCATCTTACCACTGAGGATTATGTGAATGCCTGGAGTCTGATTAGTCATCTGAGCTCATTTTGGTGTCAGAGGCCCATGCTGCCACCTGGGCCATACTAATCCTAGAGGCCTATGCAACCACCTGGGGCCATGTTGACATCTGAGACTTGGCTGCTCCTAAGCACCATGTTTAGCTCAATGGTCCTATGACATCTAGTGTCTGTGTTGATATCCAGAGCCCATGTTGCCACTAATGGCTACCAGGATGCCCATGGTCTAGGCCTCAACCTGTGGCATGCTGGTATCAGAGGGCTGTGAGGGCACTGGGACTTGCCGCATCAGACTGACCTGTGACATTATAATGTCAGCTGGGCCTGGCTGTTGCTGAAGGCCATATCCGGGTCTGTGGTCCCACTGCTGCTGGTGTCTGTTGTACCATGGGGTGTGGTGAAATATATATTTAATAAAAGCAGTCTGTAATATCAGAGAACAGATCAACCCACTGTCAAGCCAGGAGGGTCAGTGGTAACTCACACTGTTAATCCCAGCACTGGGAAGGACCAAGATTGGTGATCCATGCCTTTAACCCTACAACTCCAGAGATAGAGATTTTTCGTTTTCTGTAAATTCAAGGCCAAACTACCAAATAATAGTAGCTTACACCTTTAATCTTAACTCTAGAATATAAGACAGAGTTGAACCCAGAAGTGAAACAACTGGGCAAAGAGGGTATTTAAGGCAGGCGTAGGAAGACAGAATTATTCTGTAGAAGTAAAGAGGAGTGAAGCTGAGGAAGCTAGAAACTAGCTTTTATCTTTAGAAGTTGGCTGGGTAAGATTTGACTGTGGTCTATTTTTTCTCTCTGATACTCCAGCTTTTCCTCAATATCTGGCTCTGAGTTTTCATTTAACTACAACTACAATTTGTGTTACAATGGGGTCTCCAGGAACTACGGGTGATAAAATCCGAGGGTCATGCTGTTCTTGTCCTGCTCTTCAATGACCCTCGTATAGCTAGCCTTGTCCCTAGCTGGATACTGGAGCAAGAGAGCTGGTTTCACCTCTCATTGGACAGTTGGCCCCTAAACTTGGGATAGATCGCCTTACCTCTCACCATTGGAGTAGAAGAGCTGGCCCCAATGGCATGGGCTTAGAAGAACTGTCTCTTCCCTTGCATGAGAAAGCCAGTCTCAATAGACTGAACCGACCAGCTCAGGTACCACCAAGACCAACATCCTGGGCCTAGGGTTGATCCATCTACTCTGTCTATTACCTGCTGGAATGTGTAAAGAAATTGATCCTGCAGAATAGCCACAGGATCAGCAAGACTCAGAAATAACAGGATATTCAAGAGGAATTTTGGTGAGGGTCCTGTGATAATGGTATGTCAAGGGCTAGAGGCCTTGAACTAGACTCATGACTCATTGCAATGAACATTTGTAAATGAGAGTGATTGCACATAAGGGTCTTCTACATAACACACCACAGCTCCCAATGCCACTAGGATGAATGAAATGATGTTAGAGGTACTGCAAGACAGAAGAGTGAGGTGGCTTTACTGTTCATTTATTTTTGTTTTAGTTAATTTGGGGGAGGAAATTCTGTAGGGCTGAGGGGCAGAAATGGAGAGACTGGAAGGCAAATTAATTGGGGCATATGATCTAAAATTCCCAAGGAATTAATAAAGAATTATGTTATGTATAAAATAAATAAATATTTAAAAGAAAATATTTCAGTTATAGTTCTTTTGAAAGACCTTACATTTGAATTAAGGTCCATTATACTATTTTGAGGGCTGAGCTAAAGGTGCTCTGTTTAGGTTGGTCAGGATGATCTATATCTATATTTCCTTTCTTCTGAGCACTGAGGCAGGAAGAACAAAAATTTAGAGCACATGAGTTATATGTTGAAAGTCAGAGGAAATCAGGAGACCTAATAATACTTTGATCTCAAAAGCAATTATTACAAAAAAGTGACTTTTACCTATAGACTTGATAATTAAGAAATGAGACAACAGAATTTCCATGAGTCACAAGTACAATATAGTGAATGCTAACTCAGTCTGAAATACAGACTAAGATCCTATCTTCAAGCCAAAACCAAAACACCCCCACCCTACCAAAAACAAAACACATGATATTTTCTTGGGCATTTATTATGTTGGGGATACATGTTAGGTAGGAGGAAGCAGAAACTGTGGTTCCCCTCAAACAACAGCATTCTCCTTGAACTTTTCACTGTACACTTTGCCAATCCCTGAAGGAGCTATGTAATAAACAGCATTATCAACAAACAAGAGAATTCATCTTGAGGTAATTGATCACAGAACACCTGCTCACAACCCTGTAAGCCCCTGCTATGTTATTCTCTCTTTCGTTAATGAACTGGGAAATGTATGCTTTCACTTCCAAAACTTTTGAAATAGTTCACTAAAGCACCATGTGATATAAAATGCACCCAGGCATAATATAATTAAGTCATCCTGAAGATCACTTTGAATTTCCATATTATTTGGTATTGCCCCTCATTATTTCCAAAGAGCATAAATATCCAGTGTTTGTATAGCCAGAATCTAAAACCTCCGTTTCAGTGAAATCATTTTCTTTTTAAAGATGTCTCACTTAACCTTTAGTGACTTCTCTTTTGACAGTGTGATGATGTCGCCCTGTTTTAACATGTCCTCAGGCCAAAAGAGCATAGTTCAGCTTCAATGCCAGTATGTCACTTGTTTCAGGAGAGTTAATATGTGTTAGACAACTCTGCACATCTGTCCCACCCTGGAGAACTGAATGAAACAGGGATCGATCTCTATGTAAGAAGATGAAGGGTGAACTGACTGAAAATGTTAAATTGACCTTGTCTTTGTAGCTGTTTTAATAATCATCCATACTTATCTATTAATGACAAAATAGAGATGATTACTAAGAGAAATTTAGGACCAAGGAAGCATTCCACTTAAAATGTTGTTGACAAAATAATTTCTCAGGGGTCTTAGGGTTAAATGAATTTCTCTTAATGGTTGTTATTTAACGTCTATTTTAACAAAATATTATTTCACTATATATTTATTAATGCAAAATTATTTATTTTCTCAATTATAAGCTATTTGTTTGGTTTGTTCTTATTGTGGCTGTAATAAACTACCCCATCAAAAGCATTTGAGAGACAAAGATTTTTGTTTCATTTTTTCTCACAGTTCCAGAGAAGAGCATGATCCATAGCCTGCTCACATCCAGAAAGAAAAATGTTATAAATGTTGATGCTCAGTTCCATGTCCCATTCGTTAGTCTGTGTGATAGTACTGCTTCAATTGGGTTGTGTCTTCCAAGTCAATCAACCTGTCCAAATAACTCCTCACAGGCATGCTCAGATACTGCTTTTCTAGATGAGTTTTGATCCTGGAAATTTGACAATCAATGTAAACAATCACACTATTTTGTTATACTTTTTCATAAAATTCTAATCAAAAGTATTGCAAAAAATATACCTGTGTCCATTATTGTTTTAAGTACTTTTGAGTATTTGTCTCATTATTTACACATGAAATATGCAATGTAACTGATCATAATGATAAAATAGTGAAAACCTATTTCCTGACTGAGCAGAGGTTTATTGCCAATCAAACATGGGAAAATAAAAACAAAAGAAGACAAATTATTGTCCATTTCCAAAGAAAACCAACAGAAGTATCCAGTAAAGTTAAACACATCCTCCTCCCCAGGAACAGTTTGAGAAAGTTTTGGAGGAAACAGACAGAGTCTCCACTGGAGAATAATTTCTAGCATTTAGGATGAGGAAGAACGGGTAGAAAAGAGGAAGACTGGATTGAATTCTTAAACCACTGCTTTCTTATCCGAAAAGAAAGGCCCCACCTTTGGGTTGCATTAGATAGCAACCACCTGTTGGATCATACATAAAGTTAAAATGGCTACCCCGCTGTCTGAGATATTGCATACTTCTGGGCTTAGCGTAAAGTTAAATTACTCAATGAGAAAGAAATATTTACTGTATCTTTTTTATTATCCCATAAAAATTATATATATATAAAACATATTTTAACATATGTATACAAAATTATAAACACTGTACATTTTAGAAATATAAGGCAAGTTTGAAAATTATTCAGTGTAATCTAATAAACCACAGACTAAAGAAGGAAAATCTGAAGGAAAGCTTATGACAGAAAAATAAACAAATTTAGAAAGAATAAACACTGTTCATCATGCAATCCTCAAGAGAAGTGCAAAAAATAAAGGTTTTTTTTCACTTTAACAAAGAACAGCTATTGCAAATAACACTGTAATTACCATCACAGATAATGAAGCAATAATGATTCTCTTCCAAAGATGGAGAACTAGGCAAAATATAATTTTTACCAATGTAGTTCTAGAAGACTTAAACAGTGTATTAAGACAGAAAGAGAGAATAAATGTCCTAAAAACATACCAGAAGGGATAAAATTGATACTTAGAGGGCAGAAGAAAGAAATTATTGTTGGAACTTATCAGTCTCCCCTTTCATCCTCCACATCTATCTAAATTCTCCTTTAAGTCCATCTCCATGTACCTTCACAGATATCTTCAGAATTATCTATTCTTGACAGCCAAGAAGACAATAAAGATTAACTATCACAATTTCATATAGACTATTCTAAAACATTTATGAAAGTCTACTAAATAGAATAAATGATAAAATATAAAGTATGTATGATTAGCATGCAAAAATACATTTTTGTTATAGGAATTAAATGCATTAGTATTTAGTTCTATGTCATTGATAATGAATAAGTGTCACATTGAGTAAATAAACAAATTTGTGCTTGGAATTGTTTAACCAAGTGCAAGTGCTGATTTAAATTCTTCATTGTTCTTGGTGTCTTCCAACCTTTGTTTGTCTGTATTATGAGTCTGAATCTGTACTGGCCTGAAAGTTGTCTTGTGAATATGTCTACGTCCCTGGGTTTGTTCCTGTGTGTCTGTATGTTGTGTCTGTGTCTGTCCCTGAAAAAAAAGCCATTCACTCTATCTTTTTTCAATAACACATAAAGCATCCCAAGGGAGAAGGAATGAAAGATACTTTACAGAATGATTCAAAATTTTTAAAAGAGACTAAGTCGCTGACTTCAACTTAAACCAACTGTATTAAAAAAACCCTCACCCAATGCCCATAGATGTTCTATTTGATGTTCATGATGAATATTTACTTAAGAAGATTGATTTCAACATCTGTATTTGCTGTTTTCAGCAAATGGTACACATGCATTACTCTTTTTCTGGCCATAGAACAGAACATACTTTAATATTACATCTCTGCATTAGATTATGTTATAAAATCTGATTTCAGGGCAACTAAGGTTTATTATTTCACTGTTTTCTTAAAATAAAGTTGAACAAACAGGCTGAATACACAGTATGATAGTAGGTCACTAAGTGTTCTCAAGATGCATTATTAACTTTTGTTATAAGGTGCCTCAGAAGTGTTGCCACACTATATAATAACAATAAATAGACACCCCTAAATAGAAATATAATGCTATTTATAATTACTCAAAAATTATATAGCTTAAACTCTGCATGGAAGCACACAACTTTAATACAAGCACTGACAAGGCAGAAGCTGGCAGAACAGTGTGAGTTTAAGGAAATCTTATTCCAGGAGAGCCAGGATTATGTAGAGGTCTTGTTTCAAGATATGGACAAAAGTCCTTTTTAAATAATAAAAGAAATGACAAATGAACAAACAAGAAAGACTCATGCACTAGCTACTTTCCTTATTGATGTGATGAAATATGAGCAATGTGACTTAAGAAAAATAATGCCATCTCTGAAACTCTTGAATATCTCTCTTGACAACTGGACTCAAAGACCCGTAACTCACATGATCTAATTCATCACAGCAATGTCTACAGTTCTTGGTACCAATTTTTGTATTAGCTATTACTATTCTAGAAGCAGAGAGAGAACAGTGGTGGACCACCATTTGTGACCAACTTCTTCTACCAAGGCTCCACATACTACAGTTTTCACACTCTTCACAAACAGTATAACTATCTGAGGACACATAACTATACATGGGTCATTTCATGTCAAAAATCAAAACAGCATAACTAGAAAAACATTCACAAGATTTGTATGATGACCATATTTCATTTGGAATGATCATGAGTCAGGCTCATAGAAGAGGAGAAATCTTTGAAAGGAGAATAGACAGAATGCAGTTATATAAGTGGGAAAATGGGAATAATGGACTACAAAGGAATAAATGAAGTGGAAAATGAAAACATGGTGTCAGGGGGTAATTTGAAATAAATTTTAAATACCTTTTGAAAAAATCATATCGAAACTTACTACTGTATAATCTATCTAAAATTGATAGATGGGGCTATGATAGATAAGTAGATAAATAGCTAGGTGATAAATATATAGATATATAGATACACACATGCACACACACAGATTCTGATATTTTAATATCAGATTATAAGCTTTCTTGAATATATACCTCTTGACACTGACATGCACCTGCCTGATTAGAAGATGATTTGGTATTATTAGCCTTTTTACTCTGAGTAATGTTGAAGATTAGCATTTCATCAGTTGGCTAGGGAAGGCTTTCAGAAGATTTAATAGGTTATTTGTTTGTGAACTATACTCCATATTCACCACTGGGAAGTATGATAAGCCTGCTGTGTCAATTAGTGTAATTGATGAGATTTTCATTTGGTCCCAGGGAGTGTTATTTTCCTGAAGTGAGCCTATTGAAAGAATATGCTAGAGAAACTTTCACAGTTGTGAGATCTTTCAAATGATCTTGAAATTATTTGACCCAGTTTGAAATATGGTCACTATACTTTCTTTTTTCTTTTTTTTTTTTTTTTTTGGTAACATTTTTTTCTTCTTTATTTTGTATTTAACAAAAAAACAGTAAAATGAATTTAAAATGAGGAAAAGTTAACATTAACTATAAAGAAGATAAGAATCATAAGCATGGCTTATCAAGGGTGGTAATGCAAATAAGACTGCTACACATATATTTATTTTGTGTTCAGCTTTCCCTCTGATTTTTTTTTCCATCCCTGTATATCCTTATTCAAGGTCCCTTCCCCCTCCCACCACATCTCGTCATTTTTCTTCTCTGCAACTCCCCATCCCCTCCCTGGGCCGGGAGCAGACAGTCCTATGGTCCCACTGACCCAATAATGCTTGGATCAGTCTCCACTCCTGGCCAAATCCAGTTTTGTCCCCCCTCCCTCATGAGTGAGTCTGGTGTTCCTATAGCTGGAGTGGGGTTCGAAGGGTCAGTCCAGGGTGTTTCTGATCTCAAGCTGTTCAGTGGTTGTGGTTTGCCGCTTGGGCATGTTTGACTTTTTTTCTTGTTTGTTTGTTTAGAGACCACTAGTAAGTGAGTACATCCCCTGCTTATCTCTCTGAGATTGTGATACCTCGCTCAGGAGGATATTCTCCAAATCCATCCATTTGCGTGCGAATTTGAGGATATCATTTTTTCTTACTGCTGAGTAGTATTCCATTGTGTAGATGTACCACAGTTTGTTAATCCATTCTTCAGTTGAGGAACATCTAGGTTGTTTCCAGGTTCTTGCTATTACAAATAATGCTGCTATGAACATAGTTGAGCTAATACCTTTGGAGTGTGAATGTGCCTCTTTAGGGTATACACCCAGAAGTGCTATTGCTGGGTCCTTGGGGAGATTGATACTCAATATTCTGAGAAACCTCCATATTGCATTCCAAAGTGGCTGGAAAAGCTTACACTCCCACCAGCAATGGAGGAGTGTTCCCCTTGTTCAGCATCCTCTCCAACATAGGCTGTCATCTGTGCCTTTTATCTTAGACAATCTAACAGGTGTTAGGTGGTATCTCAAAGTTGTTTTGATTTGCATTTCTCTGATGGCTAAAGTCACTATACTTTCATAGATAGTTTCCCTTAATACATCATCTTTGACATTAAGACAAATATTTGGTGTTTTCCTGGAAATTTTTCTTCTGTTTTTATATAAAAATGAAAATGGTTCATTTTAATCAATGCATAAATTGTAAATCTTTGCTTGAGAACTAAATTTAGTGTCAAGGGTCCATCCCAAGATTGTCTTTGCTATATCTTTACAGTTTCATGAAGTGTATGATTATTTCTCTATGTAGTTGAGAGTTAATTCCTCACATATTATCATAGATACTTTAAATATGTAATAATTTATCATTATAATAAGTCTACAAATTATATCACAAATGAAACAAAGTTTTGAGATATTAAGAAGATTGACATCCAATAAGCAAGTTTTAAATTCAACATTAAATTGTGTTTTCTTCAACATAACCAACTCAACAAAAACTTGGGTTAAGGTTATAACAATAATTGATTCATTTGTTTTAGAAAAAAGATTGAATTAGAAGCTTGTATATCTTATAATGACAAGACTCTTGTTACTCTTTTGAATGTGTAAAATTTAACGAGCCTCCAAATATTCCTAGTGTTCTCTATCTTTCTTCTCTTTTCTCATGATTGACATTCCTGGAAAGCAATGAAAATGATGTCAAACAAATACAGCTTAAGAAATCTAAGTTTCGAAAATTATTTATAGGTTACCACACAGCCTCTATAATCATGTATAAAAATGGTTGGTATATTGGTATGCTGTCTACTGCTGTGATGAATACTACTCCCCAAACAAAACTGTAGAGGAGAGGGTTTATGCAGATTTTAAGTCTGAATCACAGTCTATCACAGAAGGAAGCTGAGGAAGGAACCCAAGCAGGTACCAGTAGACAGAAACTCAAGTAGAAACCATGAAGATACGCTGCTTACTAACTTTTTTCTATTGACTGCTCCAATGTTTTTATTTGTAGCACAGGACTTCCTGCCTAGAGGTGGTGTACCACTCACAGTAAGAATGGACCTTCCTCCCAAAATCTATAATTAGAAAAATGTCCTACAGACCTGCCCACATACATTGAGTGGAGATTGTATTAGCCAGGGTTCTCTAGAGAAACAGAATTGATAGAATGATTCTATATACCAATAGAAGATTTATTGGAGTTTCTTATAGTCTGTGGTCTCCATAGTCCAACAATAGGCTTCTCCTGGTGTAAAGGCTAAGAATCCAGTAGTTATACAGTTTGGGGAGCTGACTATCTCAGCTAGTCTTCAATATTTCAAGGAATCCCAGGGATATAATACCTCCCTTGTAGAATAGATAAACTTACCAGCGAGAGTGTAGGATAAGCAAGCAAAAGAAATAAGAAATAGATTTGTTGTCTCATGTCCTCTTCTGTATGCCACTACCAGAAGAGATAGCCCATATTTCTGGTAGGTCTTTTCAAATCCAACAATCCAATCAGAAAATTCCTTCATAGATGTGCCTAGCTGCCTGGGTTTTAATTTTTTCTAGATATAGTGAGGTTTACAGCTAAGATTAGGCATCACAGAGGCAAAAGCTGATGTTTTCTCTTCCCACATGACTCTATCTGGTATGGTAATGATAACTGACCAACACAGCTTGATTATACTCTGGCATTTAATCTACATATTCATGAAGGTTCATAACTATAAGAATTTTTCACATACAAAAGAGTAAAATAAAACAATAGAAACATTTTTAAGAAGAAAGACATAAAATCACAGAAAAGATAAAATTAGAATTTTTTTAAAATTGTAAAATTTTATGAAATCAAAAATATCCCACACTAAGAGGAATAATTCATCAACAGAATATATGATATTGAAGAGAAAATCTCAGCTATTGAAGACAAGGAAGGAAAAAATGGATACCGCAGGCAAAGAAAATATTAACAATATAAGAAATTCAGACATAAACAGTTCAGAAAAATCTTTAGCATTATTATAAAGATGAAATGTATAAAAATAGGTAAGAGAAAATAAGAATAAACATATCAAAAGCACAGAAAATATTTTTAATAAAATCATACAAGAAAAATTTTTGAAATCAAGGTTAAAAAAAGGACATACATAAAACCAAACAGAGAGAACCAGAAAAGAAACTACTTGGAATACATCAAAATATACCATAAAATATGCCAAGCAAAGAAATAATATTAAAAGCTGTAAGGAATAAAGACCAAGTACCATATAAACACGGGCCCATTAAAATAACATCTGCCTTATCAGTGGAGACTTTAAATGCCAGAAGGGCTTGGATGATTTTCTACAAACTCTAAGAGATCACAGATGCCAACCAGAAAATGATCAATTACAATAGATGGAGAAGGAACAATACACCATGATAAAGCTGAATTTAAACAGTATCAATTCTCAAATCCAACTCTATAGAAGGTAATAGACAAAAGGCTTCAATCTGAAATGATTAAAATCACCCAAGAAAACACACGGAATGAATAACCTCAGACTAGTAAATAAATGAAAGGAGGTCTGGGAAATCCACGCCATTACTAGGAAGTAATAAGAAATGCACATTGGTAACTGTCCACCTTCATGGCCTTGCTTCACCAATGTAAAGAAACAGACTAATGGACTGAATTAGAAAACAGGATCCAAACACCAACAGAGATGCCACATTGCGGTTGCTGAGGATAAAATCAACATGACTCATTGAATGTTGTGAGGTGGGGCTGGTACCTGCATTGAGCCTTCACCCTTACTCAAGCATTTTTAGTATAGGAAGATACCCTGCAGGCTGCCAAAGGAGAAACTGAAACACCATCTCAGCCACAAAACATTTGATCTACGATAGAGTTATGCTGAAAGATATGCTAGTGCAGTGGTTCCCAACTTGGGATATTGACACTTTTGAGGGTCACATATCAAATGTCCTGCATATCAGATATGAGGCAGACAGCATGAAGAACTGGAAATCATAGTTCACTGAATCAACTAAGCGGAGCTCACATGGACTCAGAGACGAAAGCCGTAAACATAGGTGCTGCACGGGTCAGTCTGGTGTTTTTGTGGGACTCCTAACCATTCGGAGCATGTGTTTCTCCGACTTCTTTGCCTGCTTTTAGAACTCTTTTCTTCCTATTGGGTTTGCTTACATAGCTTTTATATTTCTTTATCTTATTGTATCTTATTTCATCCTGCTTAGTTGCGGTCTCTCAGAGGCCTGCTGTTTTCTGAAGGGAAATGAAGAGCGAGTGTATCTGAGGGAATATGGAGATGATGAAAGAAGTCGATGAAGGGGAAACTGGTGGTGGGATGTGTTTGAGAATAATATAATTTGGAAAAAGGGAGAAAGAAGGGAAAAAGAAAGAAAGGGAAACAGGATCCATCTTTCTACTGCATGGTGGAAACAAACCTCACTATTAGGGGTAGATCTGATGTCGGGGAATAAGGATGGAAACATATATCACAAGTTAATGGACACAAGGTCCAGGCTTGCTCAGCCATTTTAATGTCTGACAAAATAAACTTGAAATAAAAACTAATCAGAAGAGATCGGACAGACATTACCTTCTCATCCAAAGAGAAGTCTACCAAAAGGATATTTGAATTCTAAATATTTACAAATAAAACTGAAGCACAGGCAGATTCATAAAAGAAAGTCTTCCATAGCTAAAATGACATATTGACCCTTACACAGTGATAGTGAGTGACTTTAATATCCCAACCTTCCTAATAGAATGGTACTCTACACAAAATCTAAAACAAAGAGTCATTTAAAGATAACTTTACTACCTACTGAAAGTTTATAAATTGCTATTATGAAGATAAAGTATGACTTTTCTTTGAGAAGCCCATTTCCACACGAGGGTGTATAAACGTTTTTTCTTAGTGTGCCTTTTTATTTACCCCTGTGCTTAAATATGAGTTAAAAATTCCTTGGAACAAACTATTCTGTGTCATATGGCTCTATATGAAGAGTCTATATGCAGCAAAATCAAGAATTCTCCTTTAACTAAGTTTTGTGTTTCAGGTTTCTAATAAATATGACTGACATTCATGTAACTGTTAATTAGCTCAGAATGTTGGCCAAAGACTGCTTCTAATATAGACACTGAAATACAGAATCACTTTAAATCCTTTAAAATTTCAAGTGAGTGTATGCATACCCAGTTTTAAAATTATTATTGTCATTTTTCTCCATATGAAGATGTTTAAAAATTCAAGTTTCCCTGAGTATCATCAGAGTGCTAACTGGTAAAGAAATATCTTTGCTTAGAAACTGAAATCTTTATAACTAAGATTAAAAGAAAGCTCTGGATTTGTGTTCATTTTTTCCCATCCATCTCTAACATTCACATCTCTGTCAACAGTTTTTATTAGGAATGACTGTGCTATAGCCCTTATTCTTTTCTGTTATTATAGAAAGCCTTAGCTTCTTACATCAGGGCTCACCACTCAGCACCTCTCTATTATGCATATTCTTTAAATTTTCTTTTCTGACATGTCAAGTATCAAACATTTCAACCCTAGGCAATTTTCATCAACACTTTCCACCTTTGGTATTTAATCAGAGGAGTTGAGATTTGTAGTTTTTACCTATTTGTCTCTCTCCAGAAATTGTAATGATGTGCTTGCTTACTCTTTCATCTTCATTGTTGCTTTCAGATAATTTTTACTCTTGAATTGAATCTCATGTTCCCACATCACTTATTTATCATAACCATCCTGACATCAGGAATCATAAACGTCTTTGCCTTTGCCATGATATTGGGCACACTATTATACCCTCCTCAGTCATCACCTGAATCATAACACTTTAATGTTTCCATATGAGTAATCCAATATTAATCCAGATCTCTTCTCCCAACCATAGTCTTATGTTCTCATTATTTTACCCCCTTTCTTAGTATATCTGGTGTCTGCCAAGATCTCCCCCTCAAAATTCAATCTACCTCCTATTTTCTTTTTATCAGGTTTGATCCATTTGGTAGTCAGCCCCCATTACCCAAATAAGGATATACTTGATTCTATGACTTGTTTATGTTTATTGGATCTTTTAAATACTTCCTTTCTTATTACAAATAAATTGTTATATAAATTATTCTAATTATTTTACTCCATTTCTTATATACTCAGCTATTTTGCCTTAGGCCTACAGCCTCACAAATGACTACTTTTGGAATGACTATAAAATCAGGCTGAGTGGCCAGTCTTTATAATATGATAATTACTCTCAAATTATTTCTCACTGTTGCCCAATAAATTTTACTTTGCTATTATATCTGCACTTTCACTCAGCTTGCAAATTGTTTAACAGTTCTTCTAGTCTTACATTGCAAATCTCCTCCCTAACCATTTCTTTCAGTTGATCATTTACTTACTATTTCAAGACTGACTACATAATTTGTGGTTCCTGAGGCAAAAATAAAATGCAGAGCCTCTTGTGGGGGGGGGGAAACACAGTAAGCCACTAGCTATTATTTCTGCATTCCATTTCAAAATAAGACTTTTTCTTTTTAGTATCTAATACTGGAATAAGTAAACAGAATATTTACGTGTCATTAAGTAAAAAACCTTTGAACTATTTTAGAACGCTACTCTTGAGCACAAATACAAGAAATTAATACCATATGTATAATTACTAACATTACACAATTAATATTTTACACTGCATGAATGTGTTATGTTTTGTTCTTCAAAGAACAGTAGAAGTGCTTCATAGCATAAACTCAACTATTATTTTGTCAACTCCTGCTTAGTACATATTCTACTTTTATTGAAATTATTTTTAATAAATATATTCTGATTATGGTTTTGTCTTTGCCATCTCCTTCCAGATACCCCCTAAATCCCCACCCATGTAGCACCAGAATTTCTTTCTTACTCTTTAGAATACAATCAGGCAAGGGAATAGATTTAAATCTATTTTCATTTTTCTACACACTACCATCCAGTTATGCCAACACCACTTGTTGAAGATACTATCTTTATTCCATGAATATATTTGGCCTCTTTGTAAAAAATCAAGTGTTCATAGGTGTGTGGGTTAATTTCTGGGTCTTCAATTTGTTTCCATTGATCCACAAATCTGTTTTTATGCCAGTACCCAGCTGTTTTATTACTGTAGCTGTATATTATAATTTGAAGTCAGGAATGATGATGCCTCCTGATGTTCTTTTGTTGAGCAAATTTGTTTTGGAAATCCTGGCTTTCCTGCTATTCCAAAGAAAATTGAGTATTGTTCTTTCAAGGTTTGTAAAAAAAATTGTGTTGGTATTTTAATGGGAATTGCATTGAATCTGTAGATTGCTTTTGGAAAGATTGCCATTTTCACTATGTTGATCCCACCTATCCTGGAACATGGGGGATCTTTCCATTTTCTGATATTCTCTTCAATTTGTTTCTTCAGAGATTTAAAATTTTTGTCAAACATATCTGATACTTCTTTGGTTATAGTTACATCAAGGCATTTAATGCTATTTGCAGCTATAGCCTAAAGATGCACATTCACACTCCAAAAGCATTAGCTCAACTATGTTCACAGTAGCATTATTAGTAATAACAAGAACCTGGAAACAACCTAGATGTCCCTCAACTGGAGAATGGATTAACACACTGTGGTACATCTATACAATGGAGTACTACTCAGCAGTAAGAAAAAAAAGACACTCTAAAATTTGCAGGCAAATGGATGGATATGGAGATTATCCTCCTGAGCGAGGTATCACAATCCCAGAAAGAGTAGCAGGGGATGTACTCACTCATTAGTGGGCTTTAAAAACAATAGAAAAAGAGAGAGATGACATTGTACACAAGAACTCAAGACTAGAACATAGGTAAATGACATAATGCCTCGCTTCTGCATTGATGGCCTCTGGCAGAGGGGTGGGTAAGGAAAGACTGTTTTCTTTAATGTTATGGCTACAGGGAGTTTAATTATGCTTCAGTAAGCAAATGAACAGCATGAATAGGGGATTTTGTAAATGGGGAGTTCATAAGTGTGAGCATGATACTGATATCTGAGTTTAATGGGGTGCATGATGTAAAAACACCAAATAATATATATATATTATTTCCTATATATGTATGAAAAAAGAACATATCTCCATGGGCCTAGAGACACAAAAGAAGAAACATTGTCCAATGTAGAATGAGTAAATGTGTGATAAATACATTGCAACTGCACACTTTAGTTTTGTAGAACAGATTTGTAACCTCGGCAACTAAAGTTTTTTTAAAAATGGAAAAAAGAAAACAAACAGGCAAATAAAAAAAAGCACAAGAAACACACACACACACTAGGAGAGAGAGAGAGAGAGAGAGAGAGAGAGAGAGAGAGAGAGAGAGAGAGAGAGAGAGAGATATCACTCTCCAAAAAAATTTGGAACCATAATATAAAAGCCCAGAGCATGTCTGTGTAGTTTTAGTTTTTGTTTGGATGATAAGTTGGTGAAAGTGGAATATTTATGTGATTTAAGCTATTTTATTCTTTATTTTGTAAATGTGGATGCCCTTGAGCTTGGTGGGAAATAATTTTAAGTGGTATCTCGCTCGCGTGTGTGTGTGTGTGTGTGTGTGTGTGTGTGTGTGTTTGTGTGTGATATTCTAGTTCTAATTTACTGTCTCGAACTCTTTTCATTATCTTATCCCACCATTTGTTCATGATTTTACAGACTTCATTAAGTCAGTTATTCATATTATTTTTAAAGTCATTGAACACCGATATAATTGATATTTTGCAGTCCTTGTCTTGTGCTTCAGCTACTTTGAATTGGAGGGGGTACTATGATAGGGTTAATGGTTTTTGATGGAGACATATTGTCTTCTTGGATGTTAATGTTTACCTTTTTGGGCTAGTGTCTTGGCATCTGGAGTTAGAATAGTTCTAATAGATGATTCTATCTGTTGATACTGGGTCTTTGATTTTTTAAGTGGGTGCTCCATTCCTTAGTGTTCATTGTCCTTTGTGTATTTTAAGAACATGTGGTGGTTTTGCATAGAGTGTGCTTCTGCTGGTCAGTATATGTCAGACAGAAATAGATGTAGGCTAGGAGAAAAGCTTGGTTCCAGCAATGTATAACCACTAGGGGTTGCAGATAGAATCTGAACACTGTCTGTGGCTTGCTAATAAGGAAGGGAAGACTAAAAGGAAATGAAACAATGAGTTGTCCAGATATCTCCTTTGGTATTTATGTTATTGTTCACAGTGGCTTTGACAGCCAAGACAACAGTGAAGGACATGGGAGGATAAGGTTACTAAATCATGATGATTTTAGCATATGACTAGCTTTTGTTGAAGTGTAAGCAGGTGCTTATAAAATCTAAACATGTGGCAGAATCTGAGCTTCATCATATCCTTGACCTTGCACTGTTTTAGATTTTTGTCTAAGTCTTACTGGAGTGGGAAAAATCTGCTGGAGTTCTGTATATGGCTTGGCCCAAGGCTGTGCTGATGAGCTGACAAAGATGAGTGCAGAATCATATATCTCTTCTGAATATACTCATGTTCTTTTTCCTCACCAAGCTCTATAAAATGAAAAGTCAAAGATAAAGTTGGTAAGTATTACATCATGCAAACAACAGAGAATTGAATTTCTAGGCAGTTATTCAGCATAGAGAAATGTGCAGCTGCACAGTCTGCATCTCGCTGTGCAATTTTCTGAGAGAAAAAAAAAAAACAGATGAAGGCTTTTTACATCTATCAACATGTATAATCCTCTTGTGCCTCTGTACTGTATCCTTAACTTCCAGCCTAGTCTGGTGAACATTTTGTTTGCCTTATTGTTGTTTCTGCTCTTGTTACTAAAATTAATCCACTATTACTTTCCAACTATTCAAAATACTAATTTCTCTATTTTCTCAGCCATATTATTCCCATCAGCAAACATTATCTCTTTTACTAAAAATTAAACCAAAGATCTCTCAGACCTAACATTCAATCAAGCTTCTATGCTATTTATGTCATATAAAAGCCCCTTGGAGGAACATTTTGCCATTACTGGGGCTATTTCATTTTTTCCTTCCCTGAATTTTCTTTGTTTATACTCTGCCCTCTTTGAGCCACACAGATATGGTTTGGCTAATCTAAGAGGTAGTTTCAGGTTAAATCCTTTCTCAATATTATTTTACTTATCATAACATTTATCAATAGTGAGCTTTCCCCTTATCTTTGTCAATCTTTATTCAGTCTTGGATATTGTTACTTTTAGGTTTTGCCTTACTTAGGCTACAGTATCGATACATTTTCAGTCATATACAACAGGACATATGGATATTGACATGTTTAGAAATAGCAATATTCAAATCAGTAGATCAGAGCATGTGAGATGACTCCATACGTAAAGTTTCTTGCCTCCAAAGCTGGCAACAGGATTTTAATCTCTGGGACCCATATAGTGGAAGGAGAGAACAGACTCCTGCAAGTTTTCTTCTGATCTCCAATCACATGTGCACACACACATGCGCATGTGCATATGCGCACACACGCATGCACGCACAAGAAAATATAAATGCATATCTTAGTAAACTGAGTTAAGCAGATCACCATATAGAATAGTCTCATTCAATTAATTTAAAGCTTTAAGAAAACCCTAGTTCTCCTAAAGAAGATAAATCCTCCTTCCAGACTACACTTACACTGAGCTACAGTATCCTTTCATCCCCTTTCCCCTGGGTCTAGCATCCCTTTCCGGTTTGCTATTTTCCAACTTCTTCAAAATACGAGGCAAATTCCTAACTTGTGCCCTGCTCACCTTCTCTGCCTCTGTCCCTCACCATCTTCTTTCTCTTTTTTTGTAGCTTACTCCAGCTCATATGGATTCCAAGAGCACAAAGGCAGGTACCTGGTTTTACTCTTGGCTCTCACACTACTCCAGCTGACTCTCCCCTGCTGTTTATTTTCCATTTGCCCAGTTTCTAAACTCTAGGTAACTACAGACTTTATCCTTGGCATTCATCCCATTGCTATTTTCAGTCATTCTCTGTGATCTCATCTTAGGATATTCCAAAAGTAGCATCTAAATGATGGCAAGTCTTAGTTTTATTTCTACAGCAAAAGTTTCTTTTTTAAAACTTCATATTTATGTAGTTGATTTATTTTTGCACCACTTTCAAAGGTTTAAAGTGAGTGGATATCTTTCACTGAATTATGACTGCTTACTTAAAATTTACAGGGCTCTGTGTTTGATCCACACTACCACTGTAGCATGCTTCAGAATGATCTCCTGACACATCCTTGACATTTCTAATTCTATGAAGGAGGCTTCCATGACTCTGGCAGCTCAGCATAAAACTTCAGAGTGATCCTTGACTCCTTTATTTTTATAAGATCAAGAATCAACCATCTTTTTCCCTTTACTTTCAAAACTCAGCCTGGTTCAAACAATTTCTTAAATGCTGACTGTGCTGTGCCTCACCACCATGTTGTCAGTCTGAGAGAATCAGAAAAATCCGCTGAGGCCTTTTGGATTTTGTGCCATTCATGTTATATTTAATGTTGCCTCCTTGTTCATTTCATGTGTAGGAAGTCATGCACTAATACTTTCTGGGTGTAGCTAAGAAGAGTTATTACAAAAAGAGACCAAGAAAAAAGATCAAAAACTGGTTCATAATACAGAGGGAGAAAAGGGAAGGAGGAAATGATATAATTATATTATCAACTAAAAAGTAATTAAAGAAATAGTAAAAAAGAGAATGTGCTAACTTATGTTTGCTGCCCTGTTTTCCCCTTATTGAATTGAAACAAAATATTCATCCAGTTGGTGGGAATTTGGAACAGTAATTTTTAGACTCTAAACTTTTATTCCTGACCCATAGAAAACACAGAAGTCTACATAAGATACACTGTTATGTGTGACATGAGTAAATCCTCTAAACCTTTCCCTTTTTATTGTAAAGGTCTATTTTCTTCAGACATATTAATCAAGCAATGCATTTATGGTTCCTGCATTTTCTACTTTTTCGAACATGAATGATATGTGTTTTGTTCCTTCACTCTGTCATGATATTCAATACCAAGTCTTGATGAATTCCTTTTGGACAGTTTGCTGCAGGATATTAGTAGACAGATATAATTAGATGAAAACATGGATGGTAACTGGATAAACTCCACCTTCTAAATGCAAGTGAAGACAAACTCACTCACACATAGCATAACAATCACACTAAAGCATTCGATGCATGAGAAGGATTCAGAAACCCATCCAGTCTCCCACAAAACCCATCCTCCAAATAAGACCTTAATAAAAACTAAGACTCCACCAGTCCTAGGAGTAACTGCTCATCTTCCTACTTATCTACTCTCTGTATTAACGGAGTGATGCTTTGCTTTGCTGACTTTGGTCTAGGGTCCCTGTTAATCAATATCTGAATGCATTCTTGCATATTTTTTCCAGGAAACAATGAATTTTAGAGATGTTCAATTTGATAAAATCTCTACCCAAATTCAATTGCTCTTATCCTCCTTTGGTTGGCTTTATTTTTCCTTGGCATAGAGCATAAGTCAATACGCAATATATTGTACCAAGGACCATTTTCTCTCATTTCTTTTCTATAGAGTTTTAGCTCAATGAGCACCAATATTTCCATGTTCTGTTCATGGCCATATCCTGAGGGACTGCCAGCCACAGAGAAAACATTCAACAGTTAAATATGGAGTAAATAACAAAAATAAGTTGACATATTTTCTTTGAAGACTGTTTTTGGAGTAGCTTAATTTCATGATAAAATTAAGACAAAATAATGATTTTCTATGATGCTTTACCTCTACACATGGCCACCCTCCATTATGTAAATAACATTTACACAAAGTATTTTTATTTTTCACAATTAATAAATTTATATTGGCAAATAATCTTGTATTCATTATTCTTTGTTACAAGAGGTTTCTGGACCCATCTGGGCCAGAGGTCCAGACTTGCTTGAAGCTGCTTTTCCCCCACAAAAGTATCTCAAACACTTATATTAATTTCATCCTGTTTAACCCATGTCTCAGGCACATTGCTAGCTAGTTCTTTCATCTTAGTTCAACCCATTTTTATTAATCTATCTGGCCACATGGCCTGGCCTATGGCTCACCTGAGTTTGTTACATGGTTCTCCCTTGGCGACTTGATTAAGTCTCCCTAACTCCACCCTCCTTCTCATGCTTATCCTCTGATTCTTCCACCTACTTCTACAGTGCCAATACAGGCCAAAACAGTTCCTTTATTCAAAGAATGATACTCACAGCATACAGACATTACCACTTCAATTCTTTCATATCTTCTTAGGCCTATTTTCTTTTATATCTTATCCACAAATCTTTAAGAGTATATACTTTGGGCTATCTATATGTTTTTATATTTTTACTGGAATATCATTCATTTGGAATTGTACTGAATATAGGCCATTGGAGCTAGTTCTTTATTTGATACCTCTCATATGATTTTTTTTTAAATTTTGTTACAACTAGGCAGATCATTTTCTTCTAACAATAGATCCCCCATTCCTGGGCATATAAGTCTATCATTCTCTAACTATGGTCATTGTTTCAGTCTATTTATTCTTCCATAACAAAATACCCTAAGCCTGGTGATATTTGATTTGGTGGAATTTAAGCAGCAGAAGAATTTCCCAGTTTTGCCAGATAAGTCTGTGATGAAGTTATTGAGTAGGTCAGAATCTGGTGGCATCTGTCTTCCTTCTCAATTTCAGTAATTTTTTGTCTTTGAATGTGATGTAAAAGTCTTGGCAGCTATCTGGCACCCATATTAAAAAGGCAAAATTAATTTGGTTGTGATTTTGAGACAGGGTCATTATAAAGAGGTCTGACTATTGAGAAACTCATTATGTGGAGCAGGCTAGCATTAACCTAACAGAGATCCACCTGTCTCTGTCTCCAAAGTGCTGAGATTAAAGGCATCTCTGAATAGCAAGGACACTTATTTGTGCAAACTCACTTATAATAATATCATACTTATTTATAATTACATTTTAACATGTCTTACAGAGAACATATGGATTCAGGCCATAGTGTACCATTTTGGCTGCTTTCAAGTTTGAGCAATTAGAAACAAATCAACAATAAAACAAAACCCTGTTGCAACATCTTATGTTCACACATTTATATAGGCTTGCAATTTTCAACTCATTTGGATAAATTCCCAGAAGCATGATTACTGGATAGTATTGTCAAACTATGTTGATTTCTACAACTAACTGTCATAGTGTTTGATAAAACATCTGTGCCAAAGGCAATGTATAAAAGTTCTGGCTCTATGTTTTTACCAAAATTTACTGCTGATCATGTTTCATACATTGACTTTTCTAACAGGTATCAAGTACTATTTCACTTTTTAATTTTTCATTTTCTTGCTGAAATATAATGACAGACATCATTCACTATGATTATTTTCAACCATCTATATTTTTAATAAAGTGTCTGTTTAGACTTTGAAACTTTTATTTTCAAAACTTTGTTTTGCTGTTTTAACTTTGGCACTGTGGCTGCACTGAAATTCACTGCTATTTCATTCAGTCATTGAAAGTTTACAGTTCTGGCCTGATTTCTGGTAGCAGAACAGGCAATGAGTCTGCAGTCTGGTGGGAATTCTGTTCCCAAAGCCATTGATTCAGCGTTAGTCAGTGCTGCTAAATGTAATTATATGTAATTATGCAAATTAAAACTTGGGTGTCCCAATATAATTAAATATTTCCCAACCTAAAAAAGTAAATTTTAACTCTAACACAGTAAAACTATATACAATAAGAATAATTATTAAGTAAGGATTATATTTACAATGTCTAATCTATTTGAATTTGAGAAATTACTCTAGTATTTCTTCTATTTTCATAAGTCCAAAGTTTTATACCTTATTCACATTCTAAAATAACTTGAATTACCAACTCAAAACTATCTTTTTAGATGGCTAAAACATTTTCTTAGATAAACAATTATCTAAGAAATAAGCTTGTGTGTCTCTCAGACCTATACACTGTACACTTCCTTTGTGAATTTCTTATCTGAATTTGGTAGAAAGGAAAATTGTAACTATTAATATCTCATTTTCAACTTTATCAGAAACCTGAGAAGGCTATGTTACCTTATTAAACAGAGTGTACAAAGCAAACAACATCCAAAACTATAGAAATGACAGAAGTAGCTGGCTTCTGTCAAGATGACTCCTCTGATGGGGCATCCACATTCAGCCTGCAAGCCTAGAACCTCTAACAGACTCTTCTGTGAAGAAAAAATTTGAAAGGGTTTCTTATCTGGTCTAGTCAAGGTCTGGTGATCATTTTATGTCTTTATCCAATTTGAACAGCATACTGTCAGCAGTTCAGGCAAAGACAATTTCTTGCTTAATGATTGACTTTGTCACAATAAAAACAAACTCCCTATGGTTATTATTTAATGTCTATTATCCTTTTATGAAGTAAATAATTGGTCCTGGCTAGAATAGATGTGGCTAACTGTAATGAAAAGCCTTGAGTTATTAAAACAACTTAAGCCCTATATTCTTTAGTTTTTTTAAATTGTTTGAAAGTCACCTATTTATCAAAAGATATTTCTGTTTAACTTGAAAACATACCTTGTTATGTTTAACTATAGGTCTGATTAGTCTAGATGACTATCAACTTGTAGTTCTTAATTATACATTACATTTAAATGAGTTGCATAAGTAAAATGCCTTAAACAAAAGTAGAAATATATATATTATAACAAAAGTTAACCTTAAATTTGTATTAATGTACAAAAACATCTTTAGAAAGAGTAGAAACATATATAGAATATGTTCTAACAAAAGTTAACTTAAGTTTTTATCAACATATAAAAATCCATTCCAATGTAAAAGTATTTATTAATAGTTGCTTTTTAATTTAGTGTAGCTTCAATAATCTATCTTTTCCATACCTCATTTTTTTCAGAAATAGATTCTTAAATCCAAGTTCCTTGTTCACTTTAATCCCTTATCATGAACAGTAACAATTTGCAACGATGTCTAAACGATGTCAAACATTTAGAACCCACGAAATGGACAGAATTCACCCACTGTACCTCTTGGTAATGTTGGCATCATATTTTTAAAATTACTTCTTGCTGTCTGAGGGCTATGGTGTCTTTAGGGAACCCTGGGAAAAAATGGTATAATAGTCAAGCCCTGGGAAGACTAGCTGTAACATTGGGTGCCTAGTCTGTATATAATGGGAAAGTGCAGGGCTTATCAAAAGTTCTGAGTGGAGTAGTCTGTGAAACATGATCTTCCTAGCTAGCAGCTTTAAAGTTATCCTAAACAGTTTGTAGCCTGAAATTGATTTTTTTTTGTTTGTATGTGGTATTTTTAAGCTTAATGTCATTGCTGCAATCCTGGTGAAATCATCATTGTGGAATTTCATGTACCTTTGTAAGACTTAGAAGATTACTGTTAAGTCACAGTTCACTGCATAAAACTTAAGTATTTCAAATTTCACACGCACTAGATCTCAGAGAAGTTAAAGAACCACAAACAATCTATTAAGTATACCAGGGGTACAGAAACTTAATTCCTATTTACCTGCTTCAAATTCAAGTTTAAAGTCATGCACAGGTAGCTAAAAAGAGATTATTTCTAGAATTAATACTCTATATGACTATTGATATTATGAAAGAATAATTCTTTCTTTATCATAAAGAAAGAGAGTTTATATACATACATATATTTTACATATATATATCTTATATTTATACCTTAATAAAAGTTGTAAAAAGTCAAAATAAAATCAAAGGATTATCAGATTAGTGATTATAGAACAGTTTCTTAATTTTTGTTTTGTTTCTGTCCCATACCTGGCGACTCTTCTGACATGAGATAGAGATTTGGGATTTTTCTTTAACAAGCATGTTTGAGTTTAGAGAAGGAGAGATCCACACTCCAACTGCAAAGAAAACTTTGATTTTTAATTCAATTAGAACTATAAAAAATCCATTTGCTATTTATGTTAGAGAGTAGCAGAACCAAATATTTTGGAAGATTTATGCAATTTTTTTCTTATTGAAAAAGTGCTTTATCATTAGGCTTATTTTACTCTTTTTCTTGGAGCTTTTATTTTTTTTCTGTGTGATTTGTCCTTTTTCCACCTGTCCCATTGTATACTTGTCTTCAGTTGGAGGTTTCTATTCTCCTAGAAAGAGAAAAAAAAAAAAAACAAAACCCTTCCCCAACCCTAACTTTGGGGAGTTCCCTTTTTGGCAGATTATCTTCATTACAACAAATTGTTTTGATCAACCAAAAAACTATTATCTTTTAATATCAAAAAAAATATTTTACTTTTAACTTGTCAAGTGAAAGATATTTTTTAGTCTTATAAGTTAATTTGAATTGAATGACCAAGCTTTTTGATGAAATTCTCCTAATCAAGAGATTTCTTCATTCAAATCTCATCTTCTTCAGTCTTGATATTTTTAGTTGATCTATGTTTTCTTACATTGTAAATAATTGTGCTGCCTCCTAGTTTAATAAAAATACTGATTGGCTGAAGACAAACAGGAAGTGTGGGAGGGGCTACCAGACTAAGAAAACTCTGGGAACAGGAAAAACAGAGCCCTGAAGCCAGACAGACACCATGGAGACACCACAATATGATGCCAGCAGATGTAGAGGAAAGAAGATAAAAATGATGTTTGGAGAAAAGGTACCAAGCTGCATGGCTAAACAAGATAAAAATCACCAATTAATTTAAGAGTAAAGAGTTAGCAAATTGTATGCTTGGGCCCTAAGTCAATCAGCATAAAATTAATGTAAGCATCTGTGTGTTTCTGTGGGACAGTGGGTCAGCAGGTTTAGACCATAGGCCAGACAGACCAGAGGCTTCTTTTTACTAATGGCATACAACATCAGGCTCATACACCCACATAAAGTCTTAAAAAGATTTAAAATGTCTCTAGAGCACAGAAATGGAGCCCAAAACAGCATCTGAGTTGTATCTCTTAAGTGGGCTATGGTACAGAAATGCCCTGGAGTGGTGTTTGGGCTTGAGCTACAAAATGTCAGGCACCTGGAGCACAGCTTAAGCTGCATGAAGACCAGTTCCTGAAGTCTTAACAAAGACTTGGTACAAGCAGGAGCTGTATATGACAGATTTAAGTTCTCTGTATGTATAGACAAAAAGGGAACATAGTCAAAGACTAGCTTCTTAGTGCCAGTGTTTTCTTGGGTTAGCTCTGTTTGCTGGAGGCAAGCTGAAGCATGGCTTTTTAAGTGAGGCTTTTTGACTTGGCTTCAGAGACAAAAACAACTGTGTAGGTTGTGAGTCTTTTAAGAGGTCCTGCTGCCAAATACATAAATGGAGTTCATGAGCAGCAGAGAGCAGTGCTTTACTTGGTAGCAATATGGAACCTAAAATTCCCCGGAGTGGTAATTGTATCTCCCACCTGTCCATTTTGAATAGTATACTGTCAGCAGTCAAGGAAAAAGTACTTTCTTGCTCAGTGGCTAACTTTTGTCACAAAGAAGGTCAACTCCATATGGAAGAATTTATTTGATGTTTATAATCTTCTCTAAAGTACATTGGTGCTGCTAGGAGCAGATGTCCCATTGTCATAAAAATAAGAAGAATTTATGTGTAGTAATAGGATTCTGGCAGGCCTACCTCCACTGTTCAGACTTGTCTACCAAGCATATCTTGACCAGCAATCCCAAAGTCTCAAACATCAATCCCAAAGTCCCAAAGAAACACATTGATGCTTATATTAATTTTATCCTGCTTGGTCTATGTCTCAGGCATTTTGCTAGCTACCTCTTTCATCTTTATTCAACACATTTTCATTAATCTGTCCTGCCATGTGGCCCATGGCTTACCTACTTCATTACATCTTGCATCATGGGTGGCTGGATCATGTCACCATCCAACTCTATGTTCCTTCTCCTACTTATGTCTCAATTTCTCTACCTATTTCTACAGTGCCGGACGTGAGCCAAAACAGTTCCTTTATTTAAAGAATGATATTCACAGCTATATTAGGAAACCAGGGGAGTAGAACATAGAGAATGTCCACTGCAGTCTGACCACAGGAAAAGAAGAACTTAATGAGAGAGGATTGGGGAATAAATCTGATATGTAGCACACTAAGTACCTAAAAGCAAGTAATAAAGGGCCCAGCCCATTGCTTGTCATGAAAGATAGCAAAAGTGAAAATTAATACCCAGCAGGGAAATAAGCCACTGAGACTTTTCATGGTTAATTGGGGGATAAAATAATCTATGAAGGTAAGATCAGCAAAGCTAAAAAGATCAGAAACAAAAATTATTTATTTATTAAAGACAATGTGCCAGTATATCAATAGAAAAAGATGATATTTCTCTTAGGATACCAATCTCTTCATGTACCCATCTTCACTTTGTCCTATTGATAATTTGTGGGATTGTTCAATACACATAAATGTGAACCAAAGAAAGAACTAAGTATATAATAATATGCAATAGGAAAGAAATATGAAAAGTTCTTAAACTCTAATAAAGAATTCTGCTGTAAAGCCTTCATTAGAAGATATAAAGTAGAGAAAAATTATAACACAACAATCTTAAATGAGAATTACATATTATAGGTGCTAAAAATCCAAAATCTCAGTATAAAAATGGGCAAATGCCAGGCAGATGTGAAATAGAATTTCAAGACAGTAAAGAAAGTAAAAGATACAATCTTATCAGAGAAAACTAAGTTACAGTATACACAAGGGAGCACAAAAAGGCCAAGACTAAAATAAGAATCACAAGATAGAAGCAAAAGAACCAAAGAAATTCAACTCATATGAACATACATACTGTCAAAGAAAAATATGTATAAAAAAGTTGAAAAGAAAGGTAACCAGACTGGTTGACTCAAAAATTATCTACAGCTTCCATCAGGTTTTCACAAATATAGTTTTAAAATGTTCTCAGAATCTAAGCAAAAAATGTTATAATTATATATAGATTAAAGAAAGTCATTTGGAGCCTTGGTTATAGCTTAGTTGATAAGCTGCTTGCCCATATACAAGGCCCTTTTGGTGATCTCCAGCATTCCATGAACTGGGCATCTGTTCACAATCCCAGCAGGTCCAGCCTGACCAGAACTGTAAGTTCATCCTCTGCTGCACAGGAGTCTGAAGACAGTCTGTACAACATAAGATCGTGTCTCAAATAAAAATAAAATAAGGGAAAAAGTCATTCTAAGTTTAATTTGAAAAAAAATCTCATTAAAAGCACAGGAATAATAGAACAAATTCAATGGTAAATGAGAATTCCATCCTTTAAATATAAATGCTATAGGATAAATTTAGAAAATGAAATTGCAGTTAAGAATCTAGAAAGCTAACTAATAGGACAATTGTAAGTAAAAGGTAACTGAAGGCACTATTTCAGATTTCCAGTGAAGACATCTATAAGGAGAGGTTAAATATTATATCCAAACATGTGTTTTCATAAATATAAAAAAGCAAAAAAAAAGCTGCCAGAAAAATAAAGCAAAAGCAGAGTAACACAGTTAGTGTCATATAGTGTTTATCAAACAATATTCCATAACAAGAGCAAACCAAAAATGAAAGCCTAAACTAACAACAACAAAAAAGGTGAATGACTGTTGTGAGTTAAACTTTTTGTACACTGTGAAGATATGTCTCTGTAAAGAAGCCTTCTGATTGGTTTAAGACCCAAATGTCTAATCACTAGGCAGGGAAGGAGAGGCGGGATTTCTGGGGAGAGAGAGGCAGAGGGGAAGGAATATATGTATTACACCAGGGAGAATCAGAGCAACATGAGGATGCAGTACAGAGGAGAGGGAACCAAACCACATGACAAAACTTAGATTAATAGAAGCAGGTTAATTAAGTTATAAGAGCTATCTTGGAAAAAGCCTAAGCTAAAGGCCAAGCATTTATAGTTAATTATGTCTCAATATCATTATTGGGGAGTGGTGGTCCCACAAAGAAAAGTCTGATTACATTTGAGAAAATCTGCTACACATGACAACACTGAAAAATTAATGAAGCCTCCCCAACTAAAAAGGTTATTTCATGTTAATTGGTATATTGAAAATAAGATGCACAAAGGAAAATGTAGCAAGTATAACAAACAATAACATGGCACCATGAAACCTCTCAATCTCACCCAATTTTTTTCAGCTTCCTTGGCCTTGCTCCTGGTTGCTTCTACCTCTGCTGTTTTCCTAAGCCTGCCTTAAATACCCTTCTTGCCAGCTATATCCCATCCAGGTTAGGATTAAAGGTGGAAACTACTCTATTTTGTAGTCAGCCTTGAAGTTACAGAAACACAGAAAGTTCTGTCTCTGGAGTTATGGGATTAAGGGCATAGGTCACTACTCCAAGGCTTTCCCTGTGCTGGGATTAATGATGTGTGCCATTGAAGTCCAGCTGTTTGGCCTTGCACTAGAAGATCAAGAAATTCCTGAGCTATGGCTGCCTAGTTTTTGACAGTGTGATCTCTTGATTTTCCAGGTTTTATTAAATGTGTAACATATCACCACAGGGATAGACAGTGTCTGATAATTCTTTAAAGAAAAGCCCAAATCACAATGATGTACCAGAGCTAGAAATGCAAATACTTTAAAGAAATAGTGAGAATGTATTAGAGAGAAACTTTTGAAATAGTGAGATATAATGCAAAGAGAAAAGTAGTTCCAAGCAACTATAATGCTTTGTATTGTCAAAAAAGTTAATATGAACACAAAAAGTAAATTATTGTGCTGTGGGATTATACTCTTGTACATTGCAAATATTTGTCTCTCCTATTAGTTTAATAACATTCTGATTAAAGGTGTTTGTCACCACTTTCTGACCTTCATGTCTTGAATTCTCTAATATTCCAAGTTAATTTCATTGAATATACAGTGTATCACCACAATACCACAGCCGAAGGCATAGTTCCAGCGACGCACATTTAGCTTATCACCACAATACCTTAAAAGAATATTTTACATTTTCCAATAAAAGAACTTCCAGTGGTGTGAAATACTAACAATATAATAATAAAATAAACCAAGCAAACAGTGATAACAGTGATTTGAAAGAAAAAAATTTTAAATTCTTTAAACAACTCAAAACTAATGGAAAGGAAAAGTTATTGTTATATAGTAAATAGTGTGATATAATCTAATATTCAGTAAACTTTGATTTATTCTATAATATATTAAATTTTATATTTAGACAAAATTCAGCCTTTAATATTTATATAAGAAAAAGATGAAATATAAAAACTGAAATAAACATAAGCTCTAGAAATAGGACACTTCTGCAGTAAACAGGTTTATTTTAGAAGGTACAAAATCTCTCCAATGAATACTATGAAGCACTGAGAGAAACACAAAAGAATATATGTTAAGGACGTTTGTCCCATGTACATGAACTAAATAAAGGTTGCTAAAGTACATCTATTCCATGACTCTATCTACAGTTCCAGTGTTAGCTTTACAAAATTGCCAGGACATTCTTCACAGAAATAGAAAACAGAATCTTAATAGAATCTATGGAAGTTTACAAGGTCTCAGAGAGACATAGCCATCTCTAGCAAAGAGAATAATTCTGGAGGAACACTACAATCTGTTTTCTTCTTCTTCTTCTTCTTCTTCTTCTTCTTCTTCTTCTTCTTCTTCTTCTTCTTCTTTCTTCTTCTTTTTCTTCTTCATTATTATTATTATTACTATCATTATTATGAATAAAGTCATATTTTTATCCATGTATACCCTTGTTCATACTCTCTTCCCGCCTCTTTTTCTTCTGCACATCACTTTATCTTCTCCCCAGAAAGGGCAGGAGGTCCCAAGGTTCCAAGGTAGCTTAGTTCACCATCCACTCCAGGCAGATCTGCTTTTCTCACCCCACCATCAAGACTGGGTCAGATGTTCCTCTGGAGGGAGTGGGCTCCAAGGTGCCAGTCCAAGGTGTTTCAGATCCCAAGCTGATCAGTAGTTGTGGTTTGCAGCTTGGAGATGCTTAGATTTTTGCTTTTTTTGTTTAGAGTCCACTAATGAGTGAGTACACCTCCTGCTTCTCTTTCTGGGTTTGTGATACCTTGATCAGGAGAATATTTAAGATATCATTTTTTCTTACTTCTGAATTGTACTACATTGTGTAGATGTACCACATGTGACTGCAGTCTCCTGGTGCCAAATAAAAACAGACACACTGATAGATGCTGGACTAAAATAAAAATATGCAGCATCATGGTACTTACTAAAACCAGAAACGCAGAGAAGCAGAATATTATGATAGCCAGAAAATAGCCCTATTTATTGTACCCAATTGTTGATAATATACACAGGAGAGGAGAGAGAGACTCAGATTGATGAAGGAAGGGAAAGCATACTATCATCAGTAAATGTTCTGGGAAAATTGAATATCTACATATAGAACACAATAACTGAATCCTTTCCCTTCACCAGTAGCAATTTGAAGTCAAACTGCTTTTAATGTAAGGTTTAAAACTATTAGAAAAATACAAAATGAAAAAAAAAGAAAATTGCATGAAACATTAATTCAGTCAAGAATTCTTGGCTATAACCCAAAGGTGCAAACAATAAAAGTGAAAATGAGCAAATAATATTATATCCAGCTAGACTTTTTTCATGGAAAAGGAAAGCATAAATACAGGTGTAAAAGGTTCTGGCCTAGACTTTCTGGGCCTGGACAGAGGTTCAAACACACAGTCCCTCAGATTCACACAGATGCTTGTATTATTTTTACACTGATTGACCTAGGACCCAGTCACATAATTTTCTAATCCCTTCATCTGAACTCATCCCATCTTGTCTAGCCCTGCAGCTCGAAACCTTTTCTCATTGCAGCATTTTAGCTTCTTTCCTCTGTGTCTGCTGCCACCTCCTGTAGTGTCTGTGGAGGCTCTCTGGCATCTGTCTCTGTTCTGAGATGTTCCTGAGTTTTCTTAGCCTGGTAACCCCACCCACACTTCCTGTTTGCCTTTGGCCAATCAGTTTTTTATTAAACCCATAGGTGGGAAAAATATTTACATTACCAGCATAATTCCACCACATACAGTGAACTGAAACATATAGAATGTGATAAAAATTTCAAATTTATATATTGCTCTCTCTCTCTCTCTCTCTCTCTCTCTCACACACACACACACACACACACGCACACACACGCACACACACACACAATCTGAGAAAGCTGTAAGGGTTATGATATAAGGAATTCATGAAACTTACTGGCAAAACAACCAAATAATGAATATATAGCTATTTAAAAAAACACAACTATGTGTGCGTGTCTAAACTTTACTAATGTTCAGTGAAATATGAATAAAACAGTAAGTGAGATAAATCTTATTTTGATAATACTAAGACTAAAAGAAACAAGTGTTGGTGAGGAAGTGAATTTCTTCCACACTGTTGGTGTGAGTATAAATTAAAAAAGCCATCACAGAAAACAATATGGGGCTTTAAAAAAAATGTAGCTACCATGTGACTAAGGAATCATAGATGCATAAATAAGTAAAAAATAAAATTATTATTTCAAAGATCTTTCCTAACTCACATAAACATTGAAACAACATTTTTATAACCAAGGTATGAAAATAGTCAAAGTAACTTTCTACTAAGTGAGGAAAAGATAATGAAAATGTAGGTATACAGAATAGAATAGTATTGAGATCATATATATGAAATCTTGTCATTCTCAGCAATATTGATGGAACTAGACATCTCTATATTGACTACTGTATGCTAGATCCACATAGGCAAGGGTATACTGATTTCAGTCATATGTGAAATATAAAATGTTGCTTTTGTAGGAACTGAGTCTTAATTGTTAAATATTTGCAAAGGTGGATACTAGGGTAAGGTTGATCAAGGAACACTGAACTTCAGTTAAAAAAGAAGCCCTAATATAGTAGGATGCAGTGAAATGATTATAGAAAACAGTACTTACATCAGGAAATTAGAAAAAATACTTGAAACGTTTTATTATACAGAAATGATACATGTATAAGAAGTAAGGCATATTATACATTTTTTAAACACTAGAACATGTATACTTGTAATACAGCTTTGTGTAACTTCAGCAAAAGGTTCAAGGTTTGTGAATTTACATATAAAAATAAATTTAACTTTTAAATGAAAAGCAATGAGCATTTTCCTTAGTTTAAAAAGAAAACTACCATTTATACATAGTTGAAAAATTAAATTGTAGGAGAATTAGAAATAAAATAAATTATTTATTTAAGAATCATCATGACACCATTAAGAGCATTATGGTCACCATTGCGAAGCCTGGAAGCAAACATGCAGGAATCTTCATAATAATTTGAAAAAAATAGCTTATAGTTACTTTAAACAGTTTGAGAGTTTCTACCTCATATAACCAAGGTAATCATTAGTGATTATTGGCCAGTTAGGTGATGAAGCATGGCATCATGCTTGGCATTATAAAATACAACTGATGTAATATAAAGTGCCCACTTTCACTTAGAGAGATTATATACAATTTACGAAATACATGAACTAGATAAATTCTTTTAGTAGTGGCACAAGGATAGAGTGAAATGTGGGACTTCAAATAAAATAATAGATTTGATCTCATAAAATCTTCAATATCATGAATTTAAAAGCAAAATTGTGGGTTACACAGAAACTATCCAAGGTTTGTGTGTCTATAATCCCAGTATCTAAAAGTAAAAAGAAAGTAATTATGAAGTTGAGACAAGTACATTGAGAAAAAACAGGGAGCCTGGGCTACACTGCAAAGGCCTTGGTCAAAACAAAAGCCAAACCAAACGTAAACAAAGAAAACAAAGTGAGTCATATATTTTGTGTTGCTTTCTCCTTTGGAAGATAATGATAAATCACTGAATATAGTTCAGAGGATTTGAACACAATCTGAACACAATGAGCATGTGGCAGTGTCGCTCAACTTGACATAAATGGGGAGTTATGGGAAGAAGAACCATCAGTTGAGAAAATGCCTCTAAAAGAAAGTCTCCATTAGCAGGGTTTTGAGTAGCTTTCTTTATTAGTAGCTTATATGGTAGGGCCTAGTCCAGGTAATGCTGCTTCCTGAGCAGGTAACTCTAAGAGTTTTAAAGAAACAGGCTGGCAAGATTCTGGAAAGTAGGCCAGTCAGTGGTGTTTATGTATGATTTCTGCTACAGTTCCAGCCTCCAGGTACCTGCCTAGCCTTCTCTCTGCGATGGACTAGAAGCTGCAATCTGAAATAAGCCCTTTCCTCCCACCTTGTTTTAGATCTTTTTTTTTTTTTTTTTTTTTTTTTTTTTTTTTTTTTTTTTTTTTTTTTTTTTTTTTTTTTTTTTTTTTTTTTTTTTTTTTTTTTTTTTCCTTACATTTTTTGTGTTACCACAGCAATTGAAATCAAAGTAGAAAAAAAGTAATATTAAGATTTTTGTCAACTTTAGTAGAAATGACAAAGGCATTACCACCATAAGTATTAGAAAGGTGTCACAGACACACTGTATCTAGCTTATCTTATAATGAAACAGAAAATATATAAGTGTATGTTTGTTAATATGTATGCAGAAAAGAAAGTATATTTAAAAAACAGTAGCAATTATTTGCAAATATGTGTGAATATAACTTTACTTTCTTGCACTTTTTATCTTTTTAAAATCTTACATAAAAATATTGGAGAAATGTCTGATTTTAGAAAGATGCCTCCATTGTTGGTGGGAGTGTAAGCTTGTTCAGCCACTTTGGAATGTAATATGGCAGTTTCTCAGAAAATTAAGAATCAATCTCCCTAAGGACCCAGCAATACCACTTCTGAGTGTATACCCTAAAGAGGCACATTCACACTCCAAAGGTATTAGCTCAACTATGTTCATAGCAGCATTATTTGTAATGCTGGAAACAACCTAGATGCCCCTCAGCTGAAGAATGGATTAACAAACTGTGGTACATCTACACAATGGAATACTACTCAGCAGTAAGAAAAAATGATATCCTAAAATTCACAGGCAAATGGATGGATTTGGAGAATATCCTCCTGAGTGAGGTATGACAAACTCAGAAAGATAAGCAGGGGATGTACTCACTCATTAGTGGTCTCTAAACAAACAAACAAGAAAAAAAGCAATTCAAGCTTTAAGGAGGGTACATTATGGAAGATTAAAACATGTATGAGACAGATCTATGCATTTGAAGTAGGGTAAAATGAAACACTTTCAGTCTCTTGAGAAGCTTCCACACTGATCACTAGACACTGGCTGTACGGGGTTCCACTCCCTGCAGAGGTTCTGCTCCTTATCTCATTAACAGAATTTGCTGTCATTTGTTTTCCTGATGATGTCATTCTGACCAGGGTGAAGGGGAAGAAAAAGTGAGTTCAGAAACATTTCAATTTGTGTTTTATTGCTCTCCAGAGATTTTGAAAACTTTCAAAGCTGTTTATAGCCCATTTAGAGTAAGTGAATACAAAATGATTTATAAGAAAAAAAAGACAGGGATGTTTCATGCAGGAAATAAGATTTAAGCTAAACTTATCTGAATACTATGGTATATCGTTCCTGACTACAATTAAAATATTTTGTTTTTACAGTACATAATAAATAAATAATTAATATTATACAAAAATATTATCATTAAATATTGTAATTAAACTGGACTCATAGCAGTTATTTTATTTATAAGTTTTTGTTTTGTTCTTTTTTTTTCTGAGACAGGGCCTCACTGTGTGTACTAGTTGGCTATGAAGTGTATGTCTAAGTGCTGAGGTTAAAGAGGTAAGTACAACTATGCTTGGCTATTTAGATGATCTTTTGCTTGGCTAGTATTCTTTGTAGTTTTCACACCACACACTATTCTATGGCCCCTTAAAAGAAATAAAAAGAAACATGAAGTCAAAAGACTATTTACTAAGTAATAAGCATACTTATTTTGAATAAGACTATTCCTCTCATTATTGCTGTACTTTATTTTTTCAGAGAGTTTTATTTTTATACTTTCATGGGTTACATGTTGTGGAAATTATAATTTCCTCTATATAAGGTCTAAGAATGTGCAAATTTTTAAGTTATTGATAAAACAGAATTTTTAGGTTATGACAGCAACCAGTTGCCTCCCTTCTCTGAAATGAAAAACAAGCAGTAGACAGTCAAGGGAATTCTAACAGAAAAGGATAAATGCCTTTGAATCTCAGGTACAGATGAAGTTCACATATGGGAACATGTTAAGTCAAATTCTCTCTGTAATGTGCTGTTGTCTGTCAAGCATAAAATAGTAAACACCCACTATTCACCATTTTCTTACAATTAAATTTTCAAAGCTCTTTAACCAAGAGCTGTTCAATTATGAGTTTGCTGATAAATTTTAAAAAGTCTCTCTTACCAGTCTGTGCCCCTGGAAACAAGGTTCAATGTCATAGCACCATGGAACATCCTTCACAGCCCAGTAATAAAAAGACCTTTATTTCTTCTTCACATAAAGATATTTGAAGATTAAATGAAATCTCAATATTTGAAAGATATTCCTAGCATTTACAGTTGTAAGATTCACAAAGACTTTCCTACCCTAATCCTGGACCCATTAAACCATATTTTGTATATATTTTAAAAATTGTCTTAGTTTTTAAAGTATTGAATTAAAGCATTCTGTACTTTAGTCCAGAGTTGTCTTAGTTGTTCAGGCTGTTGTACAAAAGTTCTATAAATGATGTAGCTTCAAAAAACGATTATTTTTCAGAAGTCTAGAATATAAAAAATTCAAGATCAATATGAGACAGAAGATAAAAGAAGGGGAGAATGTGCTGACATGATGGTTGGAATGAAGCCCTTATCCAGAAGCCACTAGACAAAACCAAGCTTGTTAGCTTTTTCTTGTCCAGTTTGCTTTGTTTTCTAAAGAAAGAGAGATGGAAAGAAGAGAGATGGATGGGTAAGAAGGATCTGGGAGGAGTTGGAAGAAGCGATATTATTAACATAATTTATTTTATAAAAAATATTGTGTTCAGTTAAAAGATGGCAAAAATAGGGGCTGGAGAGATGGCTCAGCGGTTAAGAGCACCGTCTGCTCTTCCAGAGGACCCGGGTTCGATTCCCAGCATCCACATGGCAGCTAACAACTGTCTGTAGTTCCAGTACCAGGCAAACATCAAGGCAAATAAATAAATAAATAAAGTTTTGTTTTTTTTAAAAAAAAAAGATGGCAAAAATAAAATAATTTATGCAAATTAACAGTTTCTTAATGTTTTCTACTTGCTAGGAAAATAACAAAAATCTTGGTTATAGGGGAGAATAATGTATTAAATCATTCCTGCATTGTAAACATAGTATCTTATAAGTTCATATTATTGGAGTATAATTATACAAAGGGACCTCCTTATAAATTTACTTATCAAAAATGAAAAAATAGTTTTATTAGCAATTTTTAAAGATATGACATGATAGCTACCATAATGGTTAATATTAAATTTTAATTATGACTTTCTATTGTAAGTTTTACACCCATTCAAAGATGTGTGCAAGCTTCTACTTACCTCAGATAGGGAACCAAAGCAGACCAAAGTAAGGTTACCACCAAAATTCAACTTTGTCAACATTAGTTGGGTTAGACTTATTTATAAGAATTTTGGAGAGAGATTCCCTGGAGGAGAAGAACTGACTCAAATATAGCAGCCATGCCAGACTCATCGGAGCATGAATGCTAGCTCACAATAGCTAAAAGCTTGGTGTTATTGCCAGCAGTTAACTCATTAAATTGGAGATTATCTTTTTTAGGTATCTATGTTGATCTGAAACTTTTACAGGCAACCCTCTCTACTGCTTATATGTTTTTGGGAAGGGAGAGAGCTTCATAAATCTAGTCGTTTCAGGGATTCCCTGAAGATAGTAAGATGTTTACTTTCTTAGCTAGGAAGGGGTTGTCTGAAAACACCAGAAAACATAGATATTTACTTTATGGTTCATAAAAGTAACAAAATAACAGTTATGATTTAGCAATGAAAACAATTTTATGCTTGGGGGGTCACACAACATGAGGATCTGCATTAAAGAGTCACAGTGTTAGGAAGGTTGAGAACCGCTGCCTTAGACTATCCTGTTATTTCACCTGCCTGAGTTCTAATGAGCTTCCTTCCAAGATGCAAAGGTCTCAGCTCAGAGGATCTCAGCTCAGGTCTACGCAATACCCACAATGTTACGTTTGTTCTGTGAATACACAAATACAGAAATAGCAAAGGAATATGAAATAGAATGGGAATTGTAGACTAAAATTTCAAAGTAAGTAAGTCCATGATTGGAAATAATAATTACAGGATGATCAGAAAAGGGAAGCATAATACCTGGAGAATAATAATTAAAGAGAGGAGACATGAGCCTTCTTGACACTTTCAGTTAACACATTTGTATGACCGGGCCTGTTCTATTATTCAGTTTCATTCACCAGTACCTGAGATATAGACAATATATATGATTATAAATTCTTCAGTAAGATTTTCATTAGGTGTACTGATAAATGACTGCCTATATTAGTGGCTTATAGAAACTCACCATGAAAACAATAATAAAACAGAACCCAAGACCTCAGGTTACGAACACCTGAGCTAGTGAAAAGCAGCATGATTTTTTCATGAAAAACAATTAGTTTTATGTTAAAACTAACTCATACATTGAAACAGGAAACCCCTAGACTCCAAGAAAGGCTCTGTCTCAGCAGCTATGCTAGGCACATAAGGTAGTTTCAATTTTGTGTGCACCATGTGGAAAGCTAAATGAATGGCATAGATGTGATTTGAGCATGAGGAATCAATATGTTTTCACATTGCTCCCTGAATGCCACACGGATCGTTATACAAATTCATAAAAAAACAAAACTGGAAATTCTGTTCCATGGGGATTCATAGGAAGTTGGTATAACAACTACTTTGAGCCTAAAGGCTTAAAGTAATTCAAAGTATATTAATCCCTCCTGAGCCACACAAAGCTTTAGTTGATTTATCTTTAAACCACCAGGGCTTTCTTGATGTTTGCAGAATCTGCAACCTTCGTTTAGTTTAGGACCTTACCAATTTTTTGTCAGTCACTTTAACATTTTAAAATTCACTATTCAGGTTGTAATTCAAAAATATCTTAGTTCTAGCAGAGACTGGGATCTCCATTAATAATAATCCTCCTTTACATCCTGCATCCCTACCACTCTCGAGCATCATGCCAGAAAACTTCAAAGAAAAGGGAGGACTGACTCAAAGCAGAATGAAATTCTTCTAGCACTTATAAAGAAATGGGTCAATCAAATCAATTCATAAACATAAGACCTGAATTACCTTAATGGTGAAAAGAAAATTTTGGCAACATAATTATAGAATACGTGACTAAATTATAGCTTAAAATGGAAAGTAAAGTGTATGTACATGTACATTGTTATATATGTGCATGTTTTCATAAAATATGTATGTTCCTATACTGAGAAGAAAAATTCCCTTAGCTCAGTAATTTTTGTTAATTTTCAATAAAATAAAAGATCAATCTTATTGACAATTTCTGATTCCTATTGAAGTACTACTTAGTGTAAGAGGAGTAGAAAAGAACATAAGGAGAAAAAAACTAGTTATGGAATATATATTACATAAAAAACAGAAAGGCAGACTATTTGACTATAAAATGAAATGAAGTTTATGTATGAAAAGTCTGTAATTGAAACTCATCACTATATATGCTAACTTTAAAGGGAAAAGACAATGTGATATGCATATCGTCTTGCTATGCAACAGAATTACAGGCAAACATTTGAATGATGTATCAAAGAAATCTGTGATTTAGACAAATACTATTTTAAATTGGTCTTATTATTTAGGAATGTTGAGACAGCAAAACAAAAAATGATACACATATATACATTCACACATACATAGTAGTTTTATTAAGCCATGAAGAAAAATATTTTTTTTTTTTTTGTTATTTAGAGGGAGATAGATGGAACTAGACGTCATCATTTTAATCAATTAACAAAATCCAGAAGAACCTTGTTTGGTTTTGCTCATATGTGGAATGTTTTCTAAACACATATGAGAGAAGAAAATGGATAGAAAATTTTTGGTCAGAGGAAGTGGACCAGACATGGGGATGATAGTAGGAAGGGACCTACTGTGGAAAGTCATGAGAAAGACTGGAGAGGGAGGATGGTGGATAGAAAGCCCTTGTGTTCTCCTTTGGATGGAGCAGGTACAGAGAGAGGGCTAACAGGTCTGTAGTGAGCTGTGTGAATAGTTGCAATTCCATCTGAAACCCATAGATTGTTTCCTGGTTGCATTGGTGACAAGGGCTGGTCTATAGGCCAGGATGTAATAACTCAGTAGGGTAGGCAGTTGTAGGTCTGGCTGTTCAGGAAGAGAAATCAACAACCTGCTAGCCAAAAACTCAAAGCTGGATCAAGACAACATTAACTGACTACATGAAAGTTGATACTTTGATGTCATCTTTGAGTGTAGTTACTGGAAGCATTTAAGCAACCTGAATTATTTAAAAGTCTTTAGAGTGAAAGGTACTAGTTGTCCTAAAGAGTAGAGAAAAAAATCCTACAAAATCTCCTCTTAAAGCAAAATAGGAAATTATATTCCAGCAAGACAAAAATGGACAAAATGTAACAAAACATAATAATATCTTCAGTTCCTTTATACTTGTATCATGTTCATTTACCTGGATGTGTTTCAGGATCATATGACTTCAGGTTAGAAATTCTATATTTTCTCTAAACAGACTCTCATTAGGAACAAGGTGTTTTTCAAGTTTAGTATCAGTTGATAGATTGTGTGTCCACAATGAGTAATACCAGTGTGTTACTTATACTGATATTTCAGCATAGGAAGGCTTTTTTTTTCAGGATGTATTTTATTAAACAGGAAAGATAAGAAAAATCCAAAAACAAAGTACAGGAGAGAGTCCAAAAACTCATGGGAGCTATTTTCCTTTCATGAAGAAGCATGAAACCAGATGCATCCCACTTTCCCTATGTGAGCAAGAAAAGACATTTGAGAGATTATAAAGGTAAAAAATAAGGATATGTTTGCTTGTTAATCTTAAATAATATGCTTTTTGGTTGTTAAATGACTAAAAGTAAAAATTTCAAAATAGCAGGTACATCACAGAGACTACAGATCAGTAAAGAACCAATATATGCATCTTCACAAGTGATATTTTAAGAGTATTAAATAATTTAAAAGGAAAGATGTTTTTTATATAATCAGGATTTTTAGTGTTACCCTCTGTCATTTGGGATGCTATTTTAGACTGAGATAAATTGTGAATTTGGGAAAAATTAGAGAATATCATGTCATAAAAATTCACATAAGACTATATTATTAATCATGTACATGAACCTGTTGAACTTATGCATCTGAAGCTACAAAACAACTAATCTGGAAATTTAGTGAAGTTACTGTATTGATAATGAGATGGGATAATAATGGCATGCAGGTTTGGAATGTGCCAAAGTACCTGTGTCTGCCTGTCTGTTAGCTGCCATGAGGATGCTGGGAATTGAACTCAGGTCCTCTGGAAGAACAGTCAGTGTTCTTAACTGCTGAGCCCATCTGACATGGGTTGGCATAACATTGTTCCTGTAATTGTTAAGCAACCATTTCAAACAGAAATGAAATCTGTGATACTAATTACAAAATAAAATGACAGATGAAAGCTAATAAGTATATAAAAATATGATGACAAGGACAAAACATTACAAGAACTACAGTAACTAGGGAGAAGCAGTTATCTGAAGTTTGAACTGAACTTTGACATAGCATTGTATTCAGTATCTCTGGTTTCCAAGATAACTACACAAATTAAAAATGCTTGGAGTACTTAAGGTGATTAAACATTATTTAAAGAGAATTTGACAGCATCTTCCTTAGCTTTAATTTTTAAATGGGTTGGGTTTATTTCAGAGACATAGAAGAATGCCCAGACTTACACAACTTAGTAGTAAGAATCAAATAGAGACTACAATCTGACTATCTGAAAGTGAAATTTAGTCTTTTCTTCTACTCTAAAATTTTAACAGCCACTATGTGTGTGTGTGTGTGTGTGTGTGTATACATGCATGAATTTATTGCATATGGTCCTCTTTAAACTAAACCATTCAGCATTTTCTTTTGGATATATAATGCTGCAAATAAGGTAAGATGGTATGCAAACCGTAGTTTTATTCTTCTTTAATTAAGTATAATTAATAATGAACATTTTCTCTGTCATAACTACAAATAATAAATGGCAAGAAAAATAATGGTGAGCTCATCATTCTTTATAGTGACTATAGGAAGAATACTGAAAAATAAATGATTGACCATACATTCCACAATCTTATAGGATTGATTCAGTGAAACAACTAATTTTTATCTCAATTGATTTGTCTCATTATTCTAAATTAATTACAAAAATACAGTCCACAATGCCACATTCACTCAGAAAACATTTTCCATGAATTATATTTTATGATTGGGATATTAGTATGTAGATCTAAGTGTAACTAGAAGAAATTTCTGTTTTCAAGATTATGAGTGGCCTTGACAAAAATCCAATGCCATCCAGAAAGAAATTTATTCTATCTTAACAACAAATGCCTTCAAGCACCTTAACCTTCCACTTAATGTTAATGAACCAATTTTATACTTCAGTTGCTTTCAAGCAGAATTAGAGGAGCTTACTAAATTGATCTTAATTTCCAGAAATGCCAACAATGTAGGGTAGACTGAGGATAACCTGTTTAATACCTTTTATTGAGTTAGGATCTCACTCAGTACCTTAGCCTACCTCACCTTCCAACTAGTAACACTATAATGACGTACCACTTTCCCCAGCTTGTATTGTTTTTTAATGTATTTTTTATTTTATTTATGTTTTGATTTCAAGTATATATGTATATGGTTTGTATGCTCATTAATAGTAAAAGCTATAAGAAGGTGTCAAGTACCCTAGAAATGGAGTTATAGGGAACTGTTAGCTGTCATCTGTATGCTGGAAATAAAGCTGGAGTCCTATAAGAAGTCAGTAAGTACTTTTAATAATTGAATCTTCTCTATAGCCCCATTTGAGTTTATAATTTTAATACTGTTTTTATGTAAAGTACAATTCTGATTTTCTTTTGCTAACTGGTTATAGAATTTTGTTAGCTGACCACTCTTCTAAATCTTTACTTGAGTTTTCTTTTTTGGGGGGTTGTTTTACATGTAGAATTTTGTTTTAGAAGGCATTTTTAAAAATCATTTTATATAGCTAAGAAACCTTTCAAGATACAGGTATTCACTTGGCTGGTAAGGGTGGATATTTTGATATTTGCTTTCCTTAACTGACTTTTGGGAGGAGGATTATTTTGGGGGGGGGTTGATTAGTTACTGCTGCTTGCACAGTGGTCGTAGTTGGTTCTCTGCTTTGGAAGTCTAATGTCATGCTTTCAAAGATTATTACTCAGTCTTAGTGTTAAAAACCCATAGATTACAGAGCCTAGATGAACTCGGCTAACACACTGGTTTTGGCACTATAATATTTCAGAACCCGGTGGCCTATATCATTTTTTATCTAAATTACCTTTTCTTTTGTATGGGTCCTTTGCCTGAATGCTTTTGTCATGCCTGGTGCCTGTGGAGGTTAAAGGAGGTATCTGATCACATGGAACTGGAATTAGACACTACTGTGAGTCTCCACTTGGGGGCTAGGGATCTAATTTGGGTTCCCTGGAAGAGCAGCCTGTGCTCTTAACCAATGAACCATCTCTCTAGCCCCAGTTGCTAATATTTGAATGTGAAAAAACTAGGTTTTCTTTTTCTGTTTACTCCCTCCCTTCCTCTTTCCCTCCCTCCTTTCATCCTTCCATCATAGCTTGTTGAAGCATAGTTGAATGTGCAGCTGTAAGATTAAGGAAAATTTTTATCTGTTTTGGGATCACTGAAGGAAGCATTGTTTTGGAAATATTTATGTTTTAATTATTTTCTGCAGCTTCTCATCTGGTTTTTGTCAAAGAGATCTGCTACTTCTTTTGTTAGAGTTATGCCAAAGCATCTAATGCTATTTGCAGCTATTCTAATGGGTGAGTTTTCTCTTAATTCTTTATGGGCCCTTTTATCTTTAGTTTATTGGAATGAAAGAAGGAAAGAAAAAAGAAAGAAAAAGAAATGTGGAAGAACAGGGAACTGTGTTTCTGTCCACTAAGTTACAGAGTTATACCCACTTTATAGAGCCTCATGGAAAGTGGTGTTTTCAGTGAGGTTCATAACTTAGAGAGTTTGAACAGAATTTCTCTTGCTCAGGGACTGCTACTCCAAGACTTCTATACCTTGTTGACATGGTATAGAAGCTTACCTTAGCCTTGGATGTTTTGAGCACTCTACTCTTCTATTCTTCCATTTATTCGGATGTTCAAATCTAAGCTTATTCTTTGAGGGAAACCTAAGCCTTTTCCAAATCTTTACTTGCAAACATATTTTATACAGTAAGACATGAAACACAGTAAAATAAATAATAGTCCAAATACTTAATGCTTAATAATCATAGTAAAAACTATGAAAGATTTTAAAGTAATTATTTATTCATGATTAAGTGGGGTATATGCTGATCAAGTAATGTTTTATTTTTAGGTATCAATTTCTACAGTCTAAAAAGAAGAAACATATACAAAGAAATGAAAGCATCCACATGAGAAATTACTACATAGATGATAAAATAATCATTAATAAATTGAACCCTAAAGCAATACTTTACATAGTGTGTAAAGATATATTTCTGGGATTGGTGTAATAAAAAGTTGAATGGCCAAAAGATAGACAGGAAGAGGTGAGGTGTGACTTCAGAGAACAGAGAGGACTCTGGAAAGAAAAAAGCTGGAGTTGCCAGCCAGACACTGAACAATAAGATAGGCAGTATGGAGAAACGTAATGTCAAAAGGCAGGATGCTGATTAATGTAAGTGGGTTAATTTAAGCTGTAAGAATCAGTTGAGAAAAAGCCTAAGCTAAGACCAAGCTTTCATAATTAATAATAAGTCTCCATGTCATTATTTTTGTGCTGGTAGTTCCAACAATAAAAATCCTACTACATAGGACTCCAAACAGTGTTTACTCATTGAATGAACTAATAAATTTCTATTGTTGTAAATGTTCTTCATATGTTTTCTGTCCTGTGTTTTGAAAGAAATATTCAGAATTGTATGAAAACTAAACTGCTTTAGGTGCACATCAAAGTTTATATATATATATATATATATATATATATATATATATATATGGATCTCAGACCTATGTTATTCTGATGTTTAGAACCAAAAAGAATGCATATCAATTCCTTGATCAAATTTGATTAGATTCAATATATATTACAAAATACAACCTTTATGCATGTGACTCTAAGCTTATCTAAAATAAAATATATAAAAGGTTGCTATAAAATGTTTTTTAAATAATATAAAGTATTAAAAACTCATCTGTGGAGAACCAAGCAGATATTTTTATTGAAATATTAATAGATCACTCCTGACATATATGGTTGATAGAATTGATTTATATTTGTAGTCAGAATGAACATTAGCACTGTTCTTACATCTTGTTTATCAAATGATGGGATTAGTTCTCAAATAATTTTCATATATTCAGATTTGGAAATGGAATAGCATCTCCTCCCTTATATCACATACAAATGCAACACTGCAAAGTAATTGCATGTTTTCAGTCTCATTTCCCAACAAATTTACATTTGGCAAAATGGACTGAAGATTATCAAACTTAAAAATAGGTCACAATGACAATGAATTTAATGCCAATTTATTATTATTGAGGGATGAAACTTTCCACTTTCAAGGCGAGGTACTTCTCTGTAAAAGGGGATTATATTTAGCTAAGAAAACAAATAAAGCATTTTGTAGTTTCTATTTCTTTGAAAAAGATGAGTGGGCCAACAATGACTTTCATTTTGTACAAAGAAAGACTAAATTTAGTTTGACCTGTCATGTGAGGTGTCAAAAAATTATCATAAATTATTAAAATGTTTCTAGTTTTTTACAGAAATAAAAAGCATACAAGAGAAAATTTATAAGTCTATCCAACTTCTATTGAATTTAAAATGTAGCATGATCATCAAGACATTCTAAACACCATGTACTTGATGACTATAGCACAGTCATGGTGATTGAATTATTTTCTCGCCTTATTTAGGAACATATGCATGAGATTATTGACAATATAGAGTTTAATTTAACCATGGTTTTACCTCAAATTTAGAACAAAATGTATGAGAGACGAGAGAGAGCATACAGGGAAGTAATGTCAATGATAGAAGTTTCACACAGAGTTGGAGTCAGTATATGATTATGTGATGTATCAGTCCAGATAGGTATAGAGGAATCAGTGCTGAGATGAAGAAGAAAAATATTGTGATGTCTATCAAATTGAGATTATGTGGTATTACTTTGATTATAAGTACAATATTTAGAGAATGAATATGACAGCATAGGACTGATGTAGAAAAAGATATGAGAAACCTACAGTTATGGGTAGAAAAAGAATGATATGCATAGACAGGGAAATTTCTAAGAGATGAATGGTGTCAGAGATTATGCTAGTAAAGAGTACCTTTTATTAAAAAGCTAAGAGGACTCATTTATATGTAGATGGCTACAGTCATTCAATTGCCTATCATTTAAAGATGAAACATTCAAGAAAGCAAAAAAAAAAAAAAATGAACCATTCAATGAAAAATAAGGTAGAGGAATGAGGACATTGAAATTGTTCTGGTAATGATGGCAAAGAGAAAAGATGAATAACAGCATGCCCTGACAGTATTTTTTTTATCTTTTTGAAGACAAACATTCTGGTACAACTTGGCCACCTTTATACCAATGACTTAAATCCCAATAATTTTTTATACTTTTTTTCTCCCTTTATTTAATTAAAGAATTGTGTCTCAGTGAAGGCTTTTTAAAATTATGACTTAAAACAGAACATAAATTTCTTACATTTATTATGTAATACCAACTGGGGGGGGTTGGTATGTAGTTATGCTTTAACCCACCTCCTTTCAACAAAGTGTATGAATTCAGAAACACCTGGGTTTTATCTGAAACTGGTCATGTGGAGAAATGCATTAACAGTCTCTTCAGAAATGACTTTCCCAAAATGTTGTGCCAAGAATATAATATAACTTAATTAGGAGTTTAGCTATTGTCAGCAAGTTTGTATATTGGAAACTAGATGTTTTAAATCACAATGTTTCTCATTTAGGCATTGAATGGTTCAGAGATAAGAAAGATTGCATTGCTCACATATTTCTCCAAAGCTGTCTTTGAGACAGGATTGTGACCCCCTTGGGGGACTGGCAGACTGCAGCTCTGGTAATTGCTAGGAATAAGAACATTATATGTGAGATAGCAATCTTCACAGAATGTATAGATAAGATAAAGAATGACTGAGGTCTTGAAAGGGTCTCTTAAGCAATGCAAGCTTTATGTGTTTTCAAAATCTCATTTTAAAGTCATCTGTGCTATTTTCAGAAGAAGGGGGTTTATCCACTTTTTTCTTATAGTTAGTCTTTTACAAACTATGGAAAAAATATGCCATATTTCTAGTTTTGAGTATTAACATATAAAAAAAACGGGCTTATGTAAAAGGTACTTGATGTGAGAATAAGATTTTACTCAGTGGTAGATCATATCCATAACATGAGCAAGACGCTGAGTTTCATTAGCACAAAAAACATTAAGTCCAATAAAAGTCCTGCATAATACAGAGCATGAAAGTTTCTATTCACATGGAAGAAAAGCTATTAATTTTTCAGTTACATTAGAGATCATTGTATCATTTAAGAAGACATATTTCAAAGTAAATAAGGATACATGAATCTTTTAAGCTGTAACTTCAGTTTCTAAAACTATTTGTACACTCTCTGAGGAATGAATATGGGAGTGAGGTGAGGGGATGATGTGGGAGACTGGGAATAAGGGAGGGAGAGAGAATAGTGATTGGTACTTAAAAAATGTTAAATAAAAAATTAATTCTTTTAAAAAATTCTCTTGTAACCCTTGTATGTTCATTGTGATTAATATATTTTTAAGTATTAGCTCTTGTATGCCAAAATCATATAAACTTTGAGAATAGAATACAAATATGAGCACCTTCTCATCTAAAGGGGGAATACAGTGCTATGCATGTCCAATTTCCTTCTTATAAGGAGGAAAACCTAAGAGGAATAAAGTGGAAAGGTTTCCTAGTGAGCCAAACTCAGGGCCATTCAATTACTTGGTGGTGGCTGATCATTAGATTAGATATATCCCATTCCATCATGAAGGGGGCAGAGGTTCTTCTAGAGACAAAGGTGCTTTAAAGCAATTTCATTTCTAATTATGTTTCTTGTAAGGTTTTGTTGTGTCTTGTTTGAAATAGAATGTAATCTACTTGAGAGGGAAAGAAATCAAAAGATTACTGTCACTTATCTTGTATAAAAAGAGTCTGCGCTCAGTCTAATCTGATTAAAATTATTTAGACATTTTTTTTTGGCCTGTGTCATTAAGGGGAAATCTGATGGATAAATATTGTGAGATAAATTAATTTGATATATCATGGCAAGAAAACATCCCTAGTAGCTCATTCTCACAAAAAATTTATTTCATGCACCATTAGATACATTAAGATGAGTACATGATATTAGATTATAACTTTCATAAATTCTTTGTGGTAAATAAATATAAATATCCTCAATGTATATCTGATAAGTTCAATTATACTATAATTCACAATGTTTCTATTATTGCTTTATACTAATCATTATATATTGGTAAACATGTATCATTTATATACAATGAAACCAATTTAAGGCTGTCTTTGTAAAGAGTTTCAAGGATGGTAAATGTATTATGTATGTGGATATATACGAGCATCTGTATACTTATGTATATATTCTGAACATTTTATGCCTATTAATAACTAACTTATATAGTTACTTATAAGTAACAATTATTTCTTGTATGTACAGTCTTTATACTTTAAAATGGAAAAGGACTTGTAACTCAAATAAAAAAAATTTAGAAATTAATAAAGTAAATGGGTTTTATACTTTTTTCTTTGTGTTCTTATCACAAGTAGTCATTGGAAAATTTTATTTTCTGTCTTGATACTATCTTCTGTCTTTAAATATTAAAGTTCAATAATAGAAAATTGCAAAAACTTTTCATGTTGAATTTCCAACAAAAATGACTAACAAACTAACTTTTGGGTCTGAGACTGTTGCTTAGTCTGTTTAATGCATGTCTAGCATGCAAGAAACCCTGGTGTATTCCCCAGTACCACATGAACTAAGTATGTTGTTTCCTGCCTGGAATCCCAGTTTGCGAAAAGTAGAGGCAACTTCCTCCAACCAGAAGTTCAACATAATCATTGGAAATACAGTGATTTGAGGCCATGCTAGGAACCTTGAGGTCCTATGTCAATGAAAGAGGAAATAGAAAGACAGTGGGTGTCACTCAGTGCTTCACACCCCCAAAAAATATTTATCCGATTTCTGTACATTAAAGACACATCAAAAATGTGAGTGGCTTTCAAATATGCTGCTTATTTCTTTTTCTCAAGCTATAGATCTGCTGTAGTTCTATTGAAATCTTACTTCCACTGGTGTAAGTGACACATCAAACTTCATTACAGTTCAGGTCTTTTTAGTCAATCTCAAGTATTCTTCAACCAAACAGTTCCAAAGATACTGTCCTCTAAATGGCAATTATCCTATGTGCAGGAGATCAAAACATACCCTGAAAGCACATACCATAAACCTCCTGTCCTCATCCGACTTATTCCCATAACTTTGACCATTTATACTCACGGACTTATGCTCAAGATTAAGAGAATACAGGCAACTCTGTGTGTGTGTGTGTGTGTGTGTGTGTGTGTGTGTGTGTGTGTGTGTGTATGAAGATTTAAAGAAGAGTTGTAAACAATTTTATTTTTTAGCAGCTATTTTCATGGGGACATTAGCCTCTGATTCTTTGTTTTGCTAGGTTTCTCTTGAGTTTTGGTATTAGCATAATACCAACTTCATAAAAAGTTTGCAAATGAGTCTCATTCCTAGCTCTGCCACAGAACACCTGCATCAGCTTTCCCTACCCAACTGCTATCATTTACTCTGGATCCAATAGCTTTTTCTCTCCTAGACTTCCTATTCCAGCTAATTTCTTTATCCCATTCTCAAACTCCAGCAGGCACATCCTACTAACCCACAGGCAAGTCTGGCATGAGAATAGTTAGACTGAGTAGATATTCCCCTCTCCTTGTGTGCCACCAGTCTTAATCCCCCGAGTCTCTCCCCACTTCTGTAGCAAAACACTTGCTGTAATCTCAGACTGTTTTTTTTCTTTTTTTTCTTTTTTTTTCTGGGCATATTCTCAACAGATCACAAAGATCTCCTTCAGCCTTCCCTCCTGTACCTCTTCTCAGCATTCCAGCCTTCAACAACCACAAGTGTTTCTTGGGGATGCACCAGCTAACTAAACAGGCCAGTGAAACAGAAAAGCTAACTGCATATATTCACCAGTCCTTTCTTGCCCTCAAACCTATTTCCCAGTAATGTCTATCTCTGTAAAAGAAAATTTCCTGCATTCTTTCTCTTCCTCTGCCCACAGACCTTCCCCTCCTAACTTCAATGTTTCCTCCTCTTGCTTTATCTTAGCCCACTGACTCCAGCAGGAGCTCCATGCTAACAATAGACTAACGACTCAACTAAGGAAGCAGGTAGGCTGCTTGTATATCTTCTGCTCTCCTTCTGTTCCTCTAGAACCACCCTAGCCCAGGCTCATCCTGAGTGCCATATCTGCAAATGGTTACCTCTTTTAACTGTCTCCACTTATTCAAATAAGATGAAATAAGCAGATCCTGGCAGAATACTCTGTTATCCTCCTTCCTCCAGACATGCAGCCTGTACTCATTTCTTATTTTCAGTTCCCAATACTCAGAAACATATTTTACCTAGAATCCAAAGTGATCATCACTATCAGATTCAAAGAAAGTTTTCTACCAGGCAACACAGAGCCACTACACTTTCTGACAATTCATAAAAGTAACAGAAACCAAGTAACAATACACCAAATCAACAAAGACAAATTCAGAAATTGTCACCTAGAAATATAATAATCCCAATCCTTGATTCCTAGAAGCTATCATAAAAACACAATAACAGTCAGGGCAATATGTCTCCAACAGAGTCCAGTTATTCTAACACAACAGTCCCTGGATATTCCAACACAGATGAAGAACAAGAAAACAAGATCTTAAAACTGCCTCATGAAGATAATAAGAGATCCCAGAACAGAACATAAAGAAATAAGAAATAAATGAGTGAACAATTTAAAGAAATAAAAGGAAATACAAACAAATGTTAGAAGAAAACTTAGAAAATTGTTCAAAACTTGAAAATGGAAATAGAGTCAATAGAGAAAACATAAACAGAAAATTCTGAAAATGGAAAAATTAGGAATTTAAACAGGAACAACAGAGGCAAGCTTCCCTAGCAGAATACATGAAGATGAAAGAAATATTATCAGCATTGAAGATGCAATTTAAGAAATAGAGGCATCAGTCAAATGTCTTTTAAAAACTAAGAATAACAAGTAGAAATTAGAAGAATCCTAGCTTAAAGTTCCAGAAAAATATTTTCAGCAATGTCATAGAAAAACATTTTCCTGACCTAAAGAAGTCTATGCCTATAAATGTACTGAACATTAAATATATTGGACCAGAAAAAAAGTTTGACCACCACATAATAATTAAAACACTAAACATACTTATAAATGAAAGAATATTAAAAACTGTGGAAGGGGAAAACAGTTAAAATATAAAGACAGACCCATTAGAAATGCACTTGGCTTCTCAATAGAGACTCTAAAATCCTGAAGTACCTTGACAGGTGCACTAAAAACTCTAAATGTCCACTGATGCAACTCCTGTACTTAGCAGAACTTTCAATCATCAGATATGGAATAAAAGAAGATATTCCACGATAAAGCCAAACTCAAATAATATCTATCAACAAACCCTCCCCTACAGATGGTGATAGAAGAAAAACTCCAATCTAAGAAGGTTAACTACAACCATAAAGACAAAGGTAATAAATAATCTCACACTACCAAAAGAAAAGGAATATAAGCACACACCTAGCACCAGTACCATCACCACTAATAACAACAAAATAACATGAGTTAACAGTCATTGGTCACTGATATCTCTCAATATCAATGGTTATCCAATAAATAGACAAAGGTTAACATAATGGATGTTTAAAAAGAAATGGAATCTGTTTCTTGGCTGCACTGAATCCAAAAATCACACCTCAATAGCAAGAGCAGACATTAATTCTGAGTAGAGGGCTGGAAAATGTTATTCCAAGAAAATGGACAAAAGATGAAAGCTGGTATAATCAATTTAATGATCAATATAATATACTTCAAATCAAAACTAATCAAAAGACATAGGGACAGACAGTACTCATCAAAGAAGAAATCCAACAAAATGGCACTCCAATTCGTAACATTTATGCCGCAAACACAAGTGAACCCATGTTAGTAAAAGAAACAACACTACTACAGCTAAAATAACATATCGATCCTCATATAATAGTAGAAAACTTCAATACTCAATTCTAATTTATAGACAGGTCATCTAGACAAAACAAAATAGAAAGTTACATGATCTAACAGGTACTATGAACTCCTAACAGTGGAAATAGGGGCTATCTCTGACTTATTTGCCTACTTTTGAAATCTTTTTCCTCCCACTGGGTTATCTAGTCTAGCTTGAATATAGGGTGTGTGCCTAGTCTTAATTCAACTTCTCTTACCAAGTTCTGTTGATATCCCTAGAAGTCTGCTCCTTTCTGAAAGAAAAAAGAAAGAGTAGATCTGGGGGAGTGGGGAGATGCAGGGAAGGGATGGGGAAGAATTCAGGACAAAAAAATTTTAATAGGGACAATATAAGAGAGAAGAATAAAACAACAGTTAATTAATGGACCTAACAGATATTTACAGAACATTTCACCCAAACACACACACAAAAATACATTTTCCTGTCTGAACCTCATGAAACGTTCTCCAAAATTGACCAATTACACAAAGCAATTCTGAATAGATGTAAGAAAATGGAAATAAATTCCTGTATCCTATCAGATCACCATAGATTGAAGCTAGATATTAACAAAGGAAACTGAACAACTGACTATTGAGTGAAAAATAACAACAAACCTGGAAAGATATTATACCAGCAACTTAACAGCACGCCTGAGAGCGCTGGAGTAGAAAGAAGCACACTGGAGAGCAGACAGCTGTTTTTGGCCCCACATGGGCCCGAGGTTTCACCTTGACCAATTTTATCACTTAAAAAATGACTCAGACATTTATATTAATTTTATATTATTTGGTCTATCTCTTAGGCACATTGTTAGCTATCTCTTTCATCTCAATTCAACCTATTTTCATTAATCTATCTGGCCACATGGCCATGGCCCAATGGCCCATAATTTCTATTTCTACATGCTCCACACACCTTCTACTCTGATTCTTCCACCCACTTCTATGGCACTTGACACAGGTCAAAACAGTTCTTTATTTACAAAATTACATACAAAAAATAGTCCCACCACAGACAGCAAACCTTTAAGCTGCTAAACTAAGACCTTTTGCTGTGCCTTTGATGACTGGCTCCCTACTTCTATTGTCCTGTAAGCCAAGCCAATGTACATTTGACTAGCAACTGTATTCAGACTTCCTTGAGTACTAGAATGCTGACACTTGTATCATAGCATGCATTTTAACATAGATTTTTTGTACCTATTTAATGTAGTTACATATGTATTTAAACAGAAAATTCTCAATAGAGGAAACTCCAATGGCTAAGAAACACTTAAAGAAATGCACAACACACTTAGTCATCAGAAAAATGCAAATCAATAACACTTTGAAATTCTATCTTACTCCTGTCAGGATGGCTAAGGTCAATAACAAACACAGTGGAGACTCAGTCTGACAAGAATGTAGAATAAGGGAAATACTCATCTATTCCTGGATAGAGCACAAGCCTGATACCCACTATAAAATCAATCCATACATACCAACTATTACCATTCTTGGGTCTATACCAAAGGGTTGTTTCATTTTACAACAATGACACTTGTTCAAACATTGTCATTGATGCTCTATTGATAATTTCTAGAAACTACAGGCAACCTAGATTATCCTCAAGATAATGGATTTAAATGTGATATATTTATACAGTGAAGTGTCACTCAGCTATTAAAAAAATGACATGAAATTTGTAAGCAAGTGGGTAGAACTAGAAAAAAAATCATTTTGTGTGAGGTAACTCAGGCCAAGAATGATAACTATGATATGTATTCACTGATATGTGGATGTAAATATAAGTAATCAAAATTTAAATATATTTTATTTGGAGGCACATGTTTCATTGAGCATGCATATTCGTATAGTGGTCAATGAGTATCTTTGAGAAATGAGTACTTTCCTCTACCTTTAAATGACTACTAAGAATCAGACCTAGTTTGTCAGGCTTGAATAGCAAGTGTCTTTACTTACTGAGCAGCCTCATGAACAACAAAATTTTAGTTCTTGTCTGGGACTCTTCCTTCAGTAGACTCTGAAATTCTACACACATCAGAAATAGTATGCAAGTTTAAGTATAGTCAAAATAAGAATAAAACTCAGTGCCTCATTCTTCCTCACCTTCCTGGAATCTTCCCGGACAATGTTGTCTTCGCTGCTACTAGAGTTTTTCCAGAAGACTTAGCATAGTGACAGACACAATTATTAACTTTTCTTTTCATTTCACAACTACAGTGGTACCAATCCACCATCATTTTGATAATATTACATAGTTTGCAAATATTTAGTTTCATCATTGAAAGAAATGAGAACCTGGCACACTTTGATTCTGAGAGGCAGAATTCAATTATTAATCTTTTTTGTCTTTCAACTTCCCATAGCACAATACAAACTATGGTGACATATTCTTGCCAGTACATTACAAAGCTGCAACAACATTGTTTCTCTTCCAATATTCTCACTTTGAGTATACTTATAAATATTCTAAAAACAAAGAAATATTTTGTATAATGTATTAAAATGCAACTTGTAATATTAACTATTTTTTTAAAATTTAACTTACTTGTAATCATCAATTTAATTTCTCAATTCTGTTATTCTTTTCTAGATAAATTATATGATCATTTCTAGTACTATTTTGTCCATGATTAATCTAAGATTTTTTTTTTTTAGTTTTCTCTGACCATTGAAATAATGGATGTGTGTCAAATCTCACAATATCTGGAAATTACCTATTCTTAAGGGTTACTCAAGTTGTGAACACTTGTAAAATCTTTTTAAAGTTTGGTTAATACAACCTTTACATAGATTTCAATACAATTCAAATCATTTTTTCCTTAAAGTATTATTGAATACACTAGTTTTTAATAAATGAATTTTAGAAAGTAAGTGTAGAATTTGAGAAGTAGTAAAACATTCAAGAAAACACATATTTTATTATAACCTATCTGGTTACTTCAATAACATTTATAAGAAAGTTAATATGAATATGTGTTAAAAATACAATAAAAGAATTCTTCTACTGTGAACCCTAATTTGTGTTAAATTGACAAAAATTTAGCAGCATAATTTACACTCTGTCAATTTTTCAACCCACCATCATTATATCAATAAATTTTCCCTTATTTATCCTCTCAAGTTTGTGTTACTATCTTAATATGAAACACAGTATAACTTTAAAAGCCTTGCCCTTTACAAATTTCAGCACTCTAAAATCTCAAGTTCTCTTTTAAAAAACAGTGTCCCCTTAAAAGTGCAGTCTCTCAGCTGTAGCCTCGTGTAAATATTTCGTTCTCCATGAGAGAAGAACAAAACATGGTCACAGTCAAAGCAAAACTCCAATAGTGTAAATAGTTCCATGTCAGCCCACTGAGAATCAGAATGTTTTGGGCTTTGAAGGGCTTTGACTGCTCCCCTTCTCTAGCTCTGTGGTGCACAATACTTGTCTCATAGCTAGGAGATGCTGCCAGTCTGTATCTGTTGCTGTCCTTTGTAGCATTCCACTGTCCTGGCATCTCCAATATGCTTGGTTCTCTAGTAAAAATGAGACTGTATTATTATGCATGGTCCTCTAGAAGTGCTAAGCCTCATGTTCTCTTCATGACCCTTTAAATACTAAGATGCAACTAAGGCAGAACCATCACCTATGGCTCCTCCTGGCCTCTTTCAGTGCCAAACCTCAGTTGTTTTCCAGGAAGACTTCAATCCTGAACTGCCAAAACCAGTACCACTAAATTCTTATTCATGACAAAGATTGGCTTCCAAATTGAGATATACCATAACCTGCTTTGGACCACATCTTCTGTCTACTCACTGTCAGGAAATAGTCTCTAGAAGACTTCACTCAATGTTGCTAGTCTCTTCTTAGTGATAGTTCAACAGCATCAATTGTTCTATTAAACATTTTACTTCATTAGTGCTCTTCTCTTGTTCATCACAAGATTCTTCAGCTTAATCTTATCAAAATGCACAAATTATCAATTCAGTAACCACTTTGTGATGTTGGTGAGAATTTTTGTATTAGTTTACTTTTAAAATTAACATAATGAGGAAACAGTTTATTTGGCTTACACTTCTATATTACAGTCTGTTACTGAAGGAAGTCAGGGAAGGCACTCAAGGCAGGAGCTTCAAGGTAGGAAATACAGAAGTGGCCACAAAGGAACACTGCTTACTAGTAGGTTTGAATCCCATTTCTCACTCAGCTTGTGTGATACACATTCTAATACTGCCTGCCCATAGGCCGTACCACCCACATTTGGCTACTCACTCGCACATCAATTCTTCATCAAGGAAATGCTCTCATAGATTCACCTACAGGTTCCTGTGGTAGAGTCATTTTCCCAGTTAAGGCCATCTCATCCTAGGTAACCTAGTATATGTCAAGTTGACAAAAAAAGCATTTACACACAGAGAACTAAAATTATTATAATTTTAATTCCAAACTTTCTAATATTATAAAGTATGTAAAAATTATAATGAAACGTTTTTTATTAAAACATGATTAAACAGTCACCCTGTTATGCATTGAGAACATTAAAATTAAATGAATTTCCATAGAGGAGAAAGTTGTGCCATAATAATACTCAAATCAGAGCAATCAATTTTAATTGACCACAAGTAGTTTATAATTACAAGATAATAAGTTTGTCCTAGAAAGTTTAAAACGTTACTAAAATACAACATCAGTAGAACACTTCTGCTTTGTTATTTATTACATTTATTCATAAAGAGAAAATTATTAGCTTTAGAAATTGAATATATTCCAGAGTTTGTTACACATGGCAAGCAATATATTAGTCATAATCTAAATCTATATATCTAGAGGAGTAATTGCCCTGCTGAAATCAAGTATTCCCAACTGACTTTGAAGAGGAAACTTCTACTCTCAAATAGATTTGTACCCTAATTTTTGGCTTATTTTAGGGAAAGAATGGCAGTAATTTTTCTAAATATATAAACCATACAGAAGCTATAAAAAATATTAAATTGAGAAACTAAGTAAAGGTATTTTAATAATCATTAACCAAATAATTATTAAAGTTTAGAGTTTAAAGAAATACTTCACTAATTATTAACCTGTAGGTTATTGTTAAGTAAAGTACTAATTTCTGCTTAGTGATCTTGGATGAGAGAGGTTTAGCCTGTATACTAGACAAGGTGATACTGATTCAAAAATACTGATGAATTTCTCACAATGAAATTAGGAAAAAAAAGGTATTCTTAGTAGATGGCAGTCCTGGAAAATATCCCCAATACAGAGGCAAGAAGAAATGTCATTATCTTATTTAAAAATTAAAGTATTCTATAATTTCACAAGAAATAAGGAAGAACTTATTGAGCAACATCATTTTATATGGATTTTTTTATTATGAATAAAGTCACATTTTCTATCCATGTATATCCTTATTCAAGGTCTCTTTCCCTTCCCACCCTCCAGTCACTCTCTGTTCTCCACATCTCCCCATCTCCTCCCCAGCAAGGGCAGGAGGTTCCAAGTTCCCAATATTGCTCAGTTCAGCATCCACTCCTGGCAGATCCAGTTTCCTCCCAGCATCATCAAGACTGAATCAGGTGTTCCTCTAGAGGGAGTAGGATCCAAGGTGCCATTCCCAGGAGTTTCAGATTCAAAGCTGTTCTGGGGTTGTGGTTTGTAGCTTGGACATGCTTTGCTTTTTGCTTTTCCTGTTTGTTTTGTTTTGTTTTATGTGGGGTTTTTTGAAAGTTTTTTTACTTAAAAGATTGTTTTTTAATGTATCAACCACAGTTACCCTTCCCTTCCTTCCATTTATGGCCCAGCTTCTCCCCTCCACCATCATCTACTCCTCAAAGAGGATAAGGCCACCCATGGGGAATCAACAAAGTCTGGGATATCAGATTGAGGTAGGACCAAGCACCTGATCCTGGATTAAGGTTGAGCAAGATATCCTTCCATAGGAAATGTGTTCCAAAAAGCCAATTTATACATTAGAGATAAATCCTTGTACCACTTTAAGAGGCCCCACCAACTACTCAACCCACACAACTGACATCAATATTCAGAGAGCCTAGTTCTGTCTCATGCAGATTCGCCAGCTGTCAATAACAAGGAAGACCATAAGAGGAGACATCCATTGATTCCTCTAGGAGGGGGAAATAGATAAGATTTCCTAGTAAACTGGGAGCATGTGCAGTGTAAGAGGAATAGGAGGTAGAGTTGGGGGAAGAACAGAGAGGGAGAAAAACAAAAACGATATCTTGACAGAGGAAACCATTTGTGCTAGGGAGAAGCTGGGTGCTAGGGAAACTTCCAGCAATTAAGAACAATGGACTTAGCTAAGTAAGACTCCAGGCAATAGTGGTAAAGTTGTCTGAGCAGGCTGGCCATCCCCTGTAATCATATCAATGACCACCCTAATTGTTATCATAGAATCTTCATCCAGCAACTGATGGAAGCAGATGCAGAGATCTATAGCTAAGTTCTAGGCTGAGGTCCTGGAGTCTAGCTAAAGAGAGGGAGGAGGGATTATATGAACAAAGTGGGGGTCAAAATCATGATGGAGACAGAGACAGCTGACACAAGATGCTGGGAACCTATTGACATTTTATGTCATTACAGGTTTACTTTCATTAATCTTAATTTCAAACAGAATCTGCATTTAAATTTCTAAATAATAAAGCAATGTGGCTTTTTTGGCTTTACTTGAGTGTGGTAACAAAAGTATAAAAAGCACAAAATTACTCAAAATATATTACAAAAGTATAAAATCCCAAGTGCCATGATATTGTCACAGGAAATAAGGCAGAGATAATTAGACTAGAATTGACTGTTATGAAGTTGTGAAATCACACATTGCAGGAAGCATAGCATTTCCAATTATTAGTCCTGGTTAAAAGAAGTAGAAAACCTTTTTTTTTTCAGGAGGGTGAAATTATATCACTGACTCTAATGAGTTATAGAAAACAAGACACAGTAAGTTAAACCCTCAGTGTAAGGTTTGAATAAATGAGACTTATAAAGGCAAGGTAGGAGAAACTATAGGGACATACAAGGGAAAACATGGACAAGAATAAAAATTAAAAATAGACACGATATTTCAGTAAATTGAAAACCTCTTCATAGCAACTTAAAGAATAAAAGTAAATATTTGAAAGCTGTATATGTGAGGAATTACTCTCCAAACTATATAATGAGCTTTAAAACTCAGTAATTTAAGAACTAATGATCATAAAATAGGATAGACATTACTCTAAAGAATAAAAGTGACATGTGGGTACAAAAAAAAAAAACTATACTATTAATCACCAGAAAAGGGCACATTTTTACCACCATGTCACACCACTTCTCTTCAACAACTAAAAGATAAGTGAAAACTTTAAGACAATGATGTGGACAATTGAAAATTTTGCATTCTTTGAGAGTGAAGACAATAGATCATTATGTATGACTAGATCACATACATTCCAGGATTCCTGTGGCCATTATATACACAAGTGAAATAATGTGTGCATTTGTGAAAAATAACTGCATTCTCATGTTTCTTACTACACTGGTCACAATAGCTAATGTATAAAACTAATCTAGATTTTTGTCAACAGACAGGAAGATAAATTATTTGTGGTGTATATGTGAACACGAAGGGAATTTTATCCATTTAGGGAGAGGAAGAATTTCTGTCATTTTATGACAACATGAATAAAATTTAAATCATTAAGCCAAATGAAACAAGACACACACACCCCCCCAAACAAAACAGGTGTCCCATGGTCTCACTCTTATGTAGAGTCAAAAAAAAATTATCTCATAGGATTTGAGATTAGAATGGCAGTACCAGAAACTGGCAAGAATGGGAAGGAAAATTTATATACAGGTATTGGGTTTCAGTGAGACAGCTCTGATATGATATTATATTGTAGCAGGTGAAGCCCAGTGGCTGATATTTGTCCTAGATATGATGCATTCTTACATTGTTTCCTTGAAGCTTTCTTGGTTCAATAATGTAAGCAATGGCACTTTTGATTCTTTGGCCCAGTATCCTAGGGACATGCTTTTTGACATACTCCTCTAGATAATATTAGTTTGCTTAAGTTCATAGTACACTGCATAAAACTTGATCACATCTTCCAATCCCATAGCATTTTAAACTGTACTCAATATTGTTCAAAGATATTTCAAACTGAGATGTTGAAAAATTATTATTTGTTGTAGTAAGTTTCCCCAGGCCGTTTTGGCCCGGGAGTTTGGACCCTGACCCGTGGTGGCTTTCGTCCCCCAAAGAAATGAATTAGACACTTATGTACTTTATACTGTTTGGTCCATGTCGTAAGCACATTACTAGCCAGCTCTTTCATCTTAAATCAACCCATTTCTACTATTCTACCCACCACGTGGCCTGCCGTGGCTCACCTGTTTTTCTTACATGTTTGTCTTCTTGGGGGGACGGATGGAGACTGACTTAACTCCACCCTTCTCCTACCTGCCTGCCCTCTGATTCTCCAAGCACTTCTACCGTGCTGTGCATAGGCCAAAACAGTACTTTATTTACAACATACAGAGAACATTCTACCACAATTATAAGTTTATAAATATTTTTCAAACTACCTAACCCTGTGTCTTATACATTCAATATAACAATATGTGCTCTGTCTGTTCAGTTAGTTGGGCTATTTGAAATTTATTAATCTATGTAATATTTACCATCAAGAGCACTATATAAATGAAGCACTTTATTGTGCTATTTCATCAGTTAGAAGGTTTTGTGTCTAGATACAAATGATAAAGACCCAGGGAGAGCCCCAGGCAATATGGGAGATGGAGGGGTTAATGGAAGACAGTCTTTAGAGTACTATTGGAGAGCTTACTTTGTTATCCTAAATCTCATGGGACTTGTGTTAGTAGAGAGAGTGACCTGATGTGGTGGGAGAGCGAAGGGACCTTGAATAAGGATATACACGAATAGAAAATGTGACTTCTTTATTCATAATAAAAAAGAAAAAAAATATTTAGGCCAAAGTGGAAAAAAATGAAACTCTCTGACCATGGGTACTTAAGGAAGAAATGGTTTAATTCCTCTTAAGGTTCCAGAGGAATAAGAGGCTAGCACAGGAGAAGACATATCAACAAGCATCCGGACATGGAGGTAGAGTTGAGAGATCACACTCCATTAAATCATTTTACTTGCTTTTCGAAGACATGCTAAAAATAAAAAAGTGCACAATAGGTGGATAAAGGAAAAATAAATTAGGAGAAGGATTTGATGGCAGGCACCACTGAGATGCTATTTTTCTTTTGGTTTTAGATAGCATATACCACTTTTTTAGCTAACTCAGCACTTACCTAGACAGCAGCCAGTAGAGACCTTAAAATCACTGTGGACTTATCAGCATTTTAAATTCAATTTACTGTTTTTCTTGATAAATACAAAATAAAAAAAAATCACTGCTGTTGCCTTTGGCACATTCTTACTTGTTTGAGACAATGTTTCAAGTCTGGCCTCAGAGTTATTCTGACATGGCTTTTAACTTCTGATCCTCCAGTCTTCATGATTGGGGGGGGTGTTTTTTCAAATTCCAAGTCCAATAGAGCATCTATCCACAAGTTCTGCCAGGAAATCCTGTTAAAGATGACTCAGTCAGTGTTCATTCAAACTTTGAGAGTCTGACACCTGGTAGTTTATTTTAGGCATACTTAAGAACAGCACAGTTAGGAAAAATGTTTCCTGGTGATAATTAATCTGTACTGCACAATAAAGCTTAATTATGACTACATTGTAACTCTTTGTAAAGTGTATGTGACATTTTCCATTAAGATAGGTTCTGCAGAAAACAAGTTCATAAGTGGCCAGAGGAGGAATCCATTGTCCACTGTGTTCTTACCACACAGCACAAAGTTCACCATGCTTTTAACCTCTTCTGGTTCCAGACTTTGGGGCAAAAACAAACCAAAACAAAACAACAACCACAACAACAAAAAGACAGATTATACATCTTTCTGAAGAGATAACCCTGCATGTTAAACATTCCTGGTTTCACTAGTGTTTCTCTGTGAGCACAGGACCTCTGTGCCTTCTATTCCACCAGTTCTTGAATGCTGACATTCTAGGCATGTACAACCACACCCACGTTTATGTGGTGTTGGGATCAAACCTTCATATCCTACAAGTTAGACAAGCACTCTACCAAATGAACTACACACATGGCCCTATAAATTATTGAAATTATAAACCTCTGCCGTATACTTCCACAAGTATTAGTGCATCCAGAATTTCTTTGCTTTTGTTTTTCTTCAGTTTTCTTTTCAGACACATGTATTTTATCTACTATTCTATATCTACTATCTATATTTCTACCTACTACTTCCAATGAAAAATACATCAGGTAAATCAATTATTCACACACAGAAACATTTTAAAATGAAAAACTTAAACAATTATTTCTACCAAAGATACAACAATAATTATGAAAGAGAATAACATTTGATATTTATTTAAATGTATAATAAAACCATATATCAAACCTACAGTAACTATTTTATATACTCTGATTATAAAAGCTCTATGAGGTTAAAATTACTTTCATCTAATTAAAGATGAAAACAATCTTTATTTAACATTTTCTTTTCCAAATGGTATGGGTTTTTTGTTGTTGTTGTTTTGAGATTTTTTTCTCAGTAAGAATTTCTCAGGCAGTTCCCTGTTTACTCTACAGCCTCCCTTCATACATGCTTGGTACAAATTCCTTTCCCACATTTGAATTTGTTTTTCAGATCCTACTCTGAAATTCAGGCCTTTGCATTTTGCATAAGCAAGATATAGTCCATCGACATTAGCTTAAACACTAAATATTTAATTTCTGTAAACCAGTAAACTTAAAAAATGTCATATTACTAAGCTATTTCAAACAATAAATGCAAAACAAAATAAAGGTACTATTTTCTATATCCTTCACACATGGATGGTCATGCTCAACATTGTGTAAGCATATGGGGAATTATCTTCTACATTATTTTTTAAAGACTTTGAAATAATTTACAGAGTAATTTCTATATTATTGGTTGTTTTGCTTTTGGAGATTTGTTCAATGTAGACAAAATACTGATACATTCGTTTTCACTTTTGGCAGTTTTGAATCACTGGTGATTATATGTAGCTACTGGTGGTAAACAGATAACCAAATCTATAAATGTAGTATACTTTTTTTTAGGTTTTCATTTTTCTTTTTCTGAAGAGTGACCAAAATCTAATAGCATAGAGGCATGTTCTAATTATATCTGAAAGACTCAACAGTATGCAAAATCAATTTGGTAAATGTGTCTCTGCTTCCCAGTTATATCAATTGTGTTTCTTTTACATATTTTGACAATGACTATCTCCTAAAACCTAGGTACCAACAATATGTTGTTAATTTTCCAACATCCAGAAAATGAAATTAGAAGACTCATAAAAATTCCCCAAGCTATAATTGAAACATTTGGAATTCATGAAAAGAAATTGTGATGTCTCAATAAATCTGATGTACATTCACATTGCCTTTCAGTGGCTTTTGAATTGATGTTAGGCATTGTTTGGATGAAACAATTTTGTTGTTAATAGGACAATCTGCCTCTGAGGCAAATAGAATTAAGCAGCATTTTATTTCTGTCCCCTATAAAAGAATTTATGTAGGAATAATAAAAAGCTACTCCTAGTAAAATATTGTCAGTTTTAATTCATATAAAATCAAAATTGTGTAATAATAGCATTTGAATCACTTTTTAATGAAAGTTCTATGAAACTTTATTCTTGATTATAATTATTAGAGAAAATATTTGTGTAGTTATATTTAAGATAACAATTATTATATTATTATACTATTACTAGTGAGAAACCTTAAGAAAGTCCAAAAAGTTTTATTATCAGATGTGATATTATAGGGATTTATTTAACCAAAACATCATTTTACTATCTATATTGTGTAAAACTAACCAAATCATAAAAGTGTCACAATATCCAAAAATGTATTTGATTGACAACATAGGATTTATAATAATTTAATTACCAGTGTATTTTGAAACAGTTCAAAGCTGATTCAACAAACAGTAAACAGAATGTCTTAGCCTAAGCTCATTTATGTAGTGATTTTATCCAAAGAAAAACATCACCTGCAAAAGAAAGAAGGAAGATGTAGTAAGAAGTTTCTGGTCCAGCCTAACCCCAAATTCTGCACCCCAGTCCCACAGCTGCTCAGTCATATCATCACAGGAACACTTATAAAATTCATAAGGGTCAAAAATTACAGGATTCATTGGGTTATAAAAGTATAAAATGTCTTGAGGGAGGAGATTTTCCAATGAAGCTGAATGCAAATCGGGCATAGAATTCCAGGGACCCAAACCTTGTGAGTCATCCCCCATGGTAGGATTGGGTTTTCACTGATACAACTAACATTAATTAGATCATCTACATTCCTTCAATAACACTAATAAGCTCATTAGGCCCCAAGGCTAGACTTGGTTGAATTATTTCTTTAGTCATCATAGTGTTCTGTTTCATGGTGTCACAGATAACTGTGTTTCTCTAACCAAAAGAAAATATCTCTGTGTTACTTGTTCAAGAAGGTACTGATTTTGTGCTGCTGGCTTAACCTTTGTCAGAACAGGGAAGGAGTCCTTGTACTTGGCTGTGAGTCATGTTCCAGATAGTGTCTTTTTCTCAAAGTTTTGCCAATACACATATTCAAAATGAAGAATATTTCCATCTGAATGTTCTTTCTTGTCATGAAAAGGACAGGTCATTTATTGCCTTTCAAAATTGAGTTCAAGAATCATGAATTCTTCAGCTTTCTGGATGTTTTCCCTTTGTGACCTAAAATGCAATTAGGAATTGAGGCATAAATTAGAAGCCATGCCTCTTCCTTTTTTGTGAATAAGAAAACACATTCACAATAGGACTGTGGCTATAACAAGCAGTACAGGAATTCACACTTCAGGAATAACTTCAAAGAAGTTCAATCTATATCACAAAGTTATATATGCATAAATATTAATTATATTTCTCAGTGTCAATGAGTGGAATACAACATATGAATCAAGTTATCAAGCAATGTAGTATGCTGCCATCTTTTCTTCCATTGACAAAAAATTAAAACATTTATTTTTATGTGCTCTATAAATTATAAAAATCTTTGGTCAGGCACTGTGCTAAGCACTATTGATATAGCAATACTAAAAACAAGGTTTATGCAATAATCTTATTCATCTTATCTAAGAACAAAGACATCAGCTTAAATACAACTGTCAATAAATGCTGAAGCTCATCCAAACAGAGCTCTACATGAGACATGGAGTCTAAGTGTCTATCCACATGTCCCAGCAAGAGATAACATAGCTGAAAAAATTTATTTGATGTGAAGACTGAAGGAAAGATCAAGAGCTACATAATCAAAATGGAATGAGCACACAATCTTTGAGATTGAGATCAACTTGAGCAAAGACACTTATTGAAACACATAAGGTTGCCTTATGAAGGGAAATGAAGATGCTTGATACTGTGTTCCATGGCCTTGCCTTATAAAACTATTAACATCCACTTCCTCACTTCTACACAGGATTAGTCTCTGCTATGTTTTGATTGTGTCCCAACCAAAACAAATAAATGAGACAGTAAGTACATAAAAATAAAAATTATGCCTTTATCCCTGCACTTGAGAATGAGATATTGTCATTTTCTGGGAATAAGTCATCATAGATGCAATTAGGTCAAATGAGGCTGTCCTAGAGCAGAATAACTACTTGTTCTGATTTGACAGATGCCCTTGTAAGAAGAAATTCACATAGACAAAGTCACAGGGCTGCCTGCTACTTAAAAGACTCAAAACAAATTGTGCTGCTGAGGACAAAGAAATGCCAGTGACTGCCAGTAAATGCTCAGAAGATGCCAAAGGTTAGTTAGGATCTCCCCAGAAGTTCTAGAACAAGATCTTCCCTGAAGACCTACTATTTCCTTCTATGCTCTCTATCTCTTGTAATGTTGAGATGTTCTGCTCTGATTTACCAAAAACCTAATTCAGGTTTTAACTAAAACTTTACACATCAATATCAATTCTAATCCACAAAACAACCTGATTTGTCATTATTTTCCTTTCATTACTCTTTTTTCCTATATTACATGACCGCTGCAGTTTCCTCTCTATCCTCTCCTCCCAGGCCTTCCCAGCCACTTTCTGTTCCCCTTCAGAAAAGAGCAGGTTTCTCAGGGATATCAACCAAACATGGCATAAAAAATATAACAATAAGTCTAGGTACACACCATCATGCAAAGGCTGAATAAAGCAACCCAGTATAAGGAAAACAGTCCCGGAAGCAGACAAAAGAGTCAGAGATAACTCTGTTCCTACTATTAGAAGTCCTACCAGAACAACATGCCATTCAGCTATAACATTAATTCAGAGGACCTAGATCAAACCATACAAGCTCTTTAATCCTTGGCTCAGTCTCTGAACCATTATGAGTCCTGGAACTTGTTCTTTTGGTGCCCTTGGCCCATCTGCCTCCTACAATCTTTCCTCCCCTCCTTGGCAGGATTCCCTGAGCTTTACCTAATGTTTGACTATAGATCTTTTCATCTTTGCATCTGCTTCTATCAGTTGCTGGATGAAGATTCTCTTAAGATGATTATTCTAGACTCTGGTCTATGAGTATACCAGAGTGTCATTAGGAAAGATTTCATTGATTATTTTTTGCAAGTCTTTGATTCTATCCTAGGTCTCTGGGCTATCAAGTCCTCTGGTTCATGGCCCTCCAGGCAGTGTTGGGCATGGCCTCCCTCCAGTGGCAGGGATCTCAAGTTGGACCAGTCATTGATTAGTCACTCCCACAATCATCTTTATCCCAGTTGCTCTCATCCTTCATTAAGGAAACATGTCTTTGCAACACTAAGAAACCACTACAGAAAACCACAAGTATTCAAGATGCAGGGTTCTGGAGTCCATACCAATAAATACATCTACATAATCACCCCCATGCCCAAAGCTCAGGGCACATGGTGGAAGAATGTTGGAGCCAGAAGATAAGAAATTGCTTTGAGATAGTGTCCAATAAAAATGTCTGAAGCTACAGCTGTAGAGTCATACCAACATGACTACTCAAACATGAACTGAAGAAGAACCAACAGACATGTCAAAATGGATTGGGAAAAGCCTTTGAGGCCTCAACCTTAGAAACAACTACTAGGAAATGTGGAATCCTGAGAGTAAGAAAAGAAGTTTTCTACCAGGAAGGGCACACCAATTATTTATGAATAACAAATAGTCGACCCTAAAATCATACAAACAGCCATTCAATTGACAGTGTATATATGACAAAGCATATTGCTTTTAGGGAAATATCTATTATTTATTTATATATCTATTTACCTATTATCTATTTATCTATTATATATTATATATATGAATGTAAAAATTTTAATGAAAGGAATGGTAATGAATTTGAAAGTGAACAAAGATGGGTCTATGTGAAGATCTGAGGGAAGAAATATAGGAGAGAAATTATGTGATGATGTTTTAATCTTGGAACTAAAATAAAAAAATTCTCATATAAAGTGAGAAAGGAAAATTTCCTTTAAGGTAACCACACACCACAAACCGAAAATTATTTTCAATCAGAGAATCACAATAAATTTTGGCTTCAGCATTTTGTTCTCTCATATGCATGCATATGTATACCACTAAATATGAAAGAGAAAATATAAATAAATTCAGTTAGCAAACTGTTAGCACATCAAGTTTCATTGCATAATGGACATTGCTTGCAAGAATGTGCAATTATCAAGTAAGCCCTGTAATTACAAAATCAATCACTTGAAAAAGAGCATAATCAGGACCTAGATAATAGAAACAAACTGCTGAAATACTTTTAAATTTTGTCATTCAAAACTTGATGCCCTTTTCAAAGTATTATTATTGTTTCTCAGAAACGAATTACAAATTGCAAACTATATAGAGCACATTTCACTCAAGCTTACTTCTTCTGCAGAGTATTATTGATACACTTGGGACTAGAGACAGTATTAAAGAAGGGTATTTTCATTCTTGTATAGATTTTCAAGCCCCACATAAAAAAAACAACTGTTTAGAAAGAACAATTATATTTAAGGTTACTTAATTTTTAAAAACCGAGATCATATAGGAGTCATACCTGTTTTCATCTTTTCTGTGTCAAGTACATGGATTTTAATAATGGTAAATGCATGTCAACATTAAATCACAATTTTATATGTGCCATGAACATTTTTAATTAAAGGAACTTAGAAATATCACACAATCTTACTTATAAATGTAAGTTATAGTTTTTGGTTATCTTTCATTATCTAAAATGCTATATAAATATATTTTATACTGATTCATTATTTCATTCAAAATTAAACTGTTTCTTCAAACAAATAATAGTAATATTCCATCTTAAACTTCAAATTTTATTTCATATGTTCTATTCACTTTTATAGTCTATTGGTATATACTAACAATTTTACAAATGAAAGACGATATTAGACTTTATCATTCGATGCCATCAGTTGTAGATATCTTTTAGAATGTCATGTTTGTTGTTGGTATATGGAGTTCAAAATGTCTTTTTAATTACTTCAAGGGAAAAATGTGTATGCCTAAGATGGCATTCATGTAAGCAGCTGCATGTATTCACATCAGTTATTTCTATGTTTTTTTTTTTTTTAAAAAAAAACTGTATTGTGACAACAAAGGGAAAAATGCATGTCACTGAAAATTAGGACTCCCAAGTCTGTGACAACTCCCCCCCTAGGATTACATTATTAGTATTACATGTGAAAAAACAAAAATATAAAATGCTTTCAGTGCATACAACCTATATTTTGACTTACAAAATGAAAGTGCAATGAAATTGTGTATCCCTCTACTAAATATAGAAGAGTGCTGAATAGAGACAGACTTTAACAGCTTTCCATTTGAGCTGATGATGAGGTTTTATGTTTGGGGAAAACATAGAAAGGCAAGTCAGCACAAGTATTAGACAGAGGGATCAGGTACTTTTAAAATTTGCATGTGGTCATGGGTCATCTTTGATCCTTCCTGCAATCTGCCTTGGACTGCAAACTATTCACAGATAATTTAGAGTGCAAACGTGCAGTGTAGATTCCTGGACTTCAACTGGACATTAAAAAAATAAATTAAAAATTCTGACTTAACTTTCTCTTCCTAAAAAAGCTAATGATTCATCCTAATAATGCTTTGTCATCTAGTTGCACATTCATATACATTATTATTAAGCTTTGAGCCCCTCACCATAAGAGAAACAATAAAAATATTTTAGTAGAAATTTCTACTTATCTCAAAGAACTAATATTCCTATCCCAACCACTAAGAAATATAACTATGTATTTCTAATTATTGAAGAAATATTTATACTTCTAATACCTCCCATTAACGTCTTGTGATCTATAGTTCCTCACACTAGGCTTTCTGACTTTCTTTCATTAATTTAATTGCCTTTCATAGGGTCTTGAATATCATATTTTTCCAGTATGTATCTTCTTTTTGTTAAGCTTAACTCACATTTTAAAAGAAAAGTTTGCTACTTATCTGTACCTGGGACTAATATTTGAGACTTTTTTTATGAAATACCTTCTTAGTTTTATAATGTCAGAGCAGATATTGAGGACATTCTCTTTTACTGAGTGGGCTAAGTATGTTCACACAGCATCTCCCTTGCACACAGAGTCTTTTGTGTGGTTTCCTGCTTTTTTATATATACTCTAAGCTTTTAATTATACAACAAATATGTTGATTGAACTGCCTTTAAGCCTTTTCTTTTTTTAAAGTATTATGAGATACTTGATTATGGAAATAACATGTCCATGGTGCTAATATAAAAATGTTCTTTGTCAGGTTCTATTAACATTTGACTAATGACTTATGTGAGCAGAGTATTTCTGTTGAAGGACGTTTCTATAATATTATGTTGGTTTATTCTAGACCTAGCAAAAATGTATATAAATATTTGATGAGTAATTTTAATTACACTGAAATTTTAACTAATCATTGATGATAAAAACATATCATTTTTTGTAAAATAATTGTATTTAAAAAGTACATGTATCATTAGAATTATGTTTTATTTTAAGATATATACACAATACCATTTCTGGTATTCTAAAGACACACATTCACACTCCAAATGCATTAGCTCAAATATGTTCATAACAGCATTTTTCGTAATAGCAAGAACCTGGTAACAACCTAGATGCCCCTCAACTGAAGAATGGATTAACAAACTGTGGTATATCTACACAATGGAGTACTACTCCGTAGTAAGAAAAATTGATATCCTAAAATTTGCAGGCAAGTGGATGGATTTGGAAAATATCCTCCTTAGTGAGGTTTCAAAAACCCAGAAAGATAAGCAGGGGATGTACTCACTCATTAGTGGACTCTACACAAAAAAGCAAAAAGCAAAGCATGTTCAACCTTCAAACCACAACCATTGAACAGCTTGGCATCTGAAACACCTTGGTCTGACACCTTGCATCCCACTCCCTCTAGAGGAACACTTGACTCCGTCTTGATGTTCAGGTGAGGAAACTGGATCTGCCAGTAGTGGATGCTGAACTAAGACATATTGGGACCTTGGGACCTCCTGCCATAGCTGGGGAGAAGATGGGGAGATGTGGAGAAGAGAGAGTGACTGGAGGGGGTAGGAGGAGGAAGGGACCTTGAATACACAGATAGCAAGTGTGACTTTATTCATAATAAAAAAGAAAGAAAAATATAACTTGAAGAACACCCAGAAAAAAAGCCCTATACACATTTTATGTTATATAGTATATATAGCATGAAGTTAAAATTTCCCTTTCAAATTATGGCAAGCATTTGCAAAAGTTGTAAAGGCTTATATGAAGCATAACAATCTGATATCGCTCTAGTATATAGCAATACCTAGAATCATTTTATAGTGTGAACCATAAAAATTCAGTCTCTTGGTATTTACTTCTGTAGCACCATACTTTAAGTTGTCCTTAAAGATAAAACAATGTCTATAATCCTAGTGCCAGATAATCAGAAAAGATTCAGGCTACAGGTCTAGTAGTAAGATCCCATCCATTGATTTGGAAGACTTCTTCTGTAGTCACCAAATGGAGTAATGAGTTTTTCTCTGCTGGGACAGAATAGTAGAAGTACTTAGCAGATACTCAAGCCAGTTGTTACCTCTATTTTACTGTTAGTGTGCACTCTTTGGTGTATATAAATAAAAGGTGATACATTAGCAATTTTTCTATTGCTGTGACAAAATGCCATAATCAAGGCAACTGGTATAAGAAAGCATTTAGTTGGGCTTATGGTCCTAGAGGTAAGTGCCTATCATAGCAAGGAGATATGGCAGCAAGTCGCAGGTGTGGATAGAAGTAGTCACAGGAGAAGCTGAGGACCCACATTACAACCACAAGCTCAAAGCAGAGAAAATGAACTTGAAATGACATTCAGCTTTGCAACATCAATCCTCATCAAGTGACATACTTTCTCCAGCAAGGTGATATCTCCTAAACCTACCAAAATAATGTCACAAACTGAAGCCAAGTAGTCAAAAATCTGAGGATATGGGCACATTCTTATACAAATAATCATAGGTGAGCTCTACATATGTCACCTGCACCTCATTTGAGATAATCAGTGGCTCTTAGTGGAGGAAGACAGCTATTTCATCCTCCCTTTAATTAGAAAAAAAGGGTAAAGAAAAGATGAATTTCTGGTTTCCCTCTTGTGTATGTGAGTAGGGTTATTAATCAGAGTACTTGTATTTCCAAATTTGTTCGAGGAAGAAAATGGAACTGTAGAAATTTACATAGCTTTTAGCTTTAGAAATGAGGAAGCATTTGAATTGAACAGACTGACTTTTTAGCTGGATCTTGCAAAGTCATTAATAGTCTCAGGCAAGGGAAGCAGCTGTGAGTCAGTAAGGGCAATGTGACTTTTGTCTAGCCTTTTTGGTGATTTTTCACTGTGGCAAATATACATACATAAAGTAATTTACTACCTATTATTAAGTGTACTCCTCAAATGCATTAATATTTATAGTTGGTCTAAAGCAATTTACATAAAGTTGAAAAAAGTGTGTGGGGGGAGGTGAGGGAACACAAGGAGGCTAGATATAATCAGTGTATAATTAATACCTATATTGAAATACCATATAAAGCACCACTGATATAAACATTTAACACATATTAGTCAGATGCAAAACATATTAAAAATTGAATAGATTCAGAATCATGCATACCACCATTACTATCAACCTTTATAGCAAAGAAGTAATTTTTCCTTCTTATAGCTGACAAGTAAAATTATTCTGTTTTTCATTTATTGTCACACTGGGAATTGAACACTGGAACTGTCATGTGCTATACAATTCTAGTACAAAGCTGGAGATCAGCCTTGTGTTATTGCTTTGTCAGTCAAAAGCTATGAATCCATGAAAGTAAAACCATATAGTATATGTCTTTCATGCTCATAGAGTTCTTTTAGGAGATGAATGCACGGTTTCTCTCTACAGAATGTTGTGTTAGTCCTAATTATATCCATTCATCCTCCCATAAATAAATTGTTTCCATAATTGCATTACATATATATATATATATATATGTATATGCAGAGAAATATATGTATATACAAAAATAAATTTGTTTTTAAATATTTTAACTATTTTGTATGTACTATTGTGTTTTAATTTTATTTCTCATTTAAGCTCCTTGACTTTATTTTATGTTGTAAGAACAAATTTTACTTATGCTTTCTTTTGTTTGTTTTTTGGAACAGGGTCTTATATGTAGCTCTGGTTGTCCTGAACTCATTATGTTCTCACCAGGCTGGCCTCAGATTAACAGAGATTCTCCTGCCTCTACCTACTGAATACTGGAATTAAAGGCATACACCACTAATAAAATTCTATAGCTTAGATCATATATTTTATAATATTTTTTATTTAAAAGTTTTTTCATACGAAACACAGTTCCCCCTACCTCCCCTCTTCCTAGTAACATCCCAGAACCCCCACCCCACCTCTCTATCCACTCCTTAGAGAGGGTAAGGACTCCCAGGGAGAGTTAATACAGTCTGGAATATCAAGTTGAGGCAGTGCCAAGCCCCTTCCTTAATTATCAAGGCTAAACAAGGTATCCCCTCTATAGAAAATGGGCTCCAAGTAGTCAGTTCATACTTGAGGAATAAGTTCTGATTTCACTGCCATAGACCACACAAGTTTTACCCACCACATAAATGTAATCCACATTCAGAGGGCCTAGTTCTGTCCCATGAAAGTTCCCTAGATGTCAATCCAGAACATCTGGAGGCATCACCATCCCTTACTTTAAGTTCTACTATAGAGCTACAGTAATAAAAATAGAGCTTGATATTGGCATAAAAACAGATATAAGGAACAATGAAATAAAATTGAAGACTCTGACATTAATGCACATACCTATGAACACCTGATATTTTTTTACAAAGAAGCCAAAAATATACAATGGGAAAATAAACCATCTTCAGCAAATGGTGCTGCCATAACTGGATGGTGGCATATAGAACAATGTAAATAAATCCATATCATCATGTTACATAAAACTCAAGTTGAAGTGGATAAAACACCTCAACATAAATCCAGTTGCATTGAACCCAACAGAAAATAAAGTGGGAAATAGCCCTAGACACAATGGCGCAGGTGACTACTTCCTAAATATAATACCAGTAGCCCAGACACTGAGAACAATAATTAATAAATTGGACCTCCTAAATTTGAGAAACTTTTGTAGGACAAATAAGGTTAATAAGACAAAATGACAACCAACAGAATGGGAAAAAAATCTTTATGGACTGACAGCTGGTCTGGGTTTAAATCTTCTACTGGGCTTCAGGTGTTACCCATGGAAGCAATTTCCTCCTCTGTCTCCTCACTCCAATCCTTCACATGTCCTCTCATTTTATGACCTCTTTTAGCTTTAGTTGTTATATTTACATTTACACTCTCATACACATACATAAATATAATACAACTTGCTAATTTCATTTACTGTTGCTTGGATGTATATAGTGACAAGACTAGAGACTTAGTACTAGACAGGTAATATGGGCCTCATATTACCTTGCTAGGGAAGGTTAAGTCTCTCTCTCTCAGTGTTGTTAGTTTCTTATATTTCTTTGTCTAAGTATGTCTAAGTGTGAAGTGCCCCATGATAAGATAAATGATAGAAAGCCTATTGGTTTCATATTTATTTTTTTATTATGAATAAAGTCACATTTTATATCTGTGTTCAAGATCCTTTCCCCCTCCTACCTCCTCCAGTCACTCTCTTTTCTCCATATCTCCCCACTCCTCCCCAGCAAGGGCAGAAGGTTCCAAGGTCCCAATATGGCTCAGTTCAGCATCCACTCCTGGCAAATCCAGTTTCCTCACCCCAACATCAAGACTGAGTCAGGTGTTCCTCTAGAGGAACCAATGATGTGGTCAATTTTAGAAAAACTTCCATGAGGAGCTGAGAAATATGTATATTCCTTTGCATTTGGGTTGAAGCTTCTGTAAATATCTATTAAATCCATTTGCATCATAACCTTAGTTAGACTCCTTATTTTTCTGTTGAGTGTCTGTCTGGTTGACCTATCCAGAGGTGAAAGTGGGGTACTGAAGTCTCCCACTATTAGGGTGTGAGAACTGATGTGGGATTTGAGCTTTAGCAGTGTTTCTTTTACATAGGTAGGTGCATAAACCTACCTATGTAAATGTTTAGTAGGGGCATAAACATTTAAGATTGAAATCTCCTCTTGACCAATTTTTCCTGTGATGAATAAGTAATGACCATCTTGGTCCCTTTTAATTACTTTTAGCTTAAAGTCTAGTTTGTTAGATATTAGGATGGCAACCCCAGCTTGTTTCTTAGGACCATTTGTCTGGAAAATCTTTTCTCAACCCTTTACTCTGAGCCTGTGTCTATCTTTGTGGTTTTGGTGGTTTCTTATATACAACAGAAGTATGGCTTCTGTTTTTGTATCCATCTGGTTAGTGTGTATCTTTTTATAGGTGAGTTGAGCCCATTGATATTAAGGGATATTAGTGACCACTGATTGATATTTCTTGCTATTTTTGTTGGTAGCTTGAATGTATTTCCTTCTTTTGGGATATTCTTCTGTAGGATTTTTGATTGTGTGTGTGGTTTCATGGGTGTATCTGGCATCCTTAGGTTGGAGCTTTCGCTCTAATGCTTTCTGGAGGGCCAGATTGGGAGATAGGTATTGTTTCAGTCTGACTTTATCATGAAATATCTTGTTTACTCCATCAATGGTGATTGATAATTTTGCTGGGTATAGTAGTCTAGGTTGGCAGCCATGCTCTTTTAGTGTTTATATAACTTCTGACCAAGCTCTTCTTTCTTTCATTGCTTCCATTGAATAGTAAGGTATTATTCTGATGGGTCTGCCTTTATAAGTAAGTTAGCACTTTTCTTTTGCAGTTCTTAATTTTTATTTCTTTGTTTTGTGGCTTTATTATTATGTGGCAAGCAAACTTTTTTGGAAGTTATATCTATTTGGTATTTTATAAGCTTCTTGTATCTTTATAGGTATTTTCTTCTTCTAGTTAGGAAAGTTTTCTTCTATGATTATTGAATACAGTAATTGGTGCCTTTGAGCTGGTCTTCTTCTTCTTCTTCTTCTTCTTCTTCTTCTTCTTCTTCTTCTTCTTCTATTCCTATTATTCTCAAGTTAGGTGTTTTCATGGTGTCCTAGATTTCCTGAACATTTTGTGTTATGGTTTTTTTGGTTTGAGTATTTTCTTTGACTGATGTATCTATTTCTGCTACCGAGTCTTCCACTTCAGAGATCCTTTCTTCCATCTCTTCAATTCTTTTTTTTTTTCCATCTTTATTTTGTATTTATCAAAAAAACACAGTAAAAAGAATTTAAAATGTGGAAGAGTTAACAATAACTATACAGAGGATAAGAATGATAGGCATGGCTTATCAAGGGAAGAAATACAAATAAGATTGCTACACCTATATTTTCTTTGTGTTCATCTTTCCCTCTGAATTTTTTTTTTCATCCCTGTA
>PVIH01006609.1:0-109170 GCA_004025045.1 Sigmodon hispidus
TTATCCATACTCCCAATTTTAGTGTTTCTATTAAAAGACATGATTTCATTCACATTAGAATAGAAACAAAGATTCAGAGATCATATTTCAAATTGATTATTATCTGAATTTTAAAAATCTTTAAGAAAAGCTTGTAACACTAGAATAACAACTGAATAGATTTATTTGTATCATATTAAATATTGAATAATAACTATTGCTCTGAATAATTTTTCTTTAAAATTTTATTCTGTTTTCACTGTGCTTTTTAATTAGGTACTATTTTTACACAAATAATTGGATGCTTCATTTGTTGCATATACTATGTTTTATTTGAGAAAGAATGACAGGGCTTTTTCTTATTTTTTATTATTAATAAAGTCACATTTTTTTTTATCCATGTATCCCGTTGTTCAAATGGCCTCCCACCCCTACAAGTCACTCTTCTCCCCATCTCCTTATCTCCTGCCAGGGAAGGAAGGAGGTCCCAAGATCACAAGGTGGCTTAGTTCAGCATCCACTCCAGGCAAATCCACTTTCCTTATCCCTACATCAAGACTGGCTCAAGTTTTCTTGAGGGAATGGGCTCCAAAGTGCCAGTTCAAGGTGCTTCAGATCCCAAGCTGTTCAGTGGTTGTGGTTTGCAGCTTGGACATGCTTTGCTTTTTGTTTAAAGTCCATTAATGTGTGAATACACCCCCTGCTTATCTTTTTGGGTTTGTGAAACCTCGCTCAGGAGGATATTCTCCATATCCATCCATTTTCCTGCAAATTATAGAATATCATTTATTCTTATGCTGGGTAGTACTCCATTGTCTAGATGTACCACAGTTTGTTAATCCATTCCTCAGTTGAGGGGCATCTAGGTTGTTTCTAGCTTCTTTTTTTCCTTTTTCTTTTTTTATTATGAGTAAAGTCTCATTTTCTATTCGTGTATATGCTTACTCAAGGTCCCTTTCCCCTCCCACTCCTTCCAGTCAATCTCTCTTCTCCACATCTCCCGATCTCCTCCACAGCATGGACAGGAGGTCCCAAGGACCCAATATTGCTCAGTTGAGCATCCACTCCTGGCAGATCCAGTTACCTCACCCCAACATTAAGAGTGAGTCAGGTGTTCCTCTAGAGGGAGTGGGATCCAAGGTGTCAGTCCAAGGTGTTTCAGATACAAAGCTGTTCAGGGGTTGTGGTTTGCAGCTTGGACATGCTTTGCTTTTTGCTTTTTTGTTTAGAGTCCACTAATGAGTGAGAACATCCCCTGCTTATCTTTCTGGGTTTGAGATACCTTGCTCAGGAGGATATAATCCAAATCTATCCATTTGCCTACAAATTTTAGGATATCATTTTTTTTCTCACTGCTGAATAGCACTCCATTGTGTAAATGTACCCTAGCTTGTTAATCCATTCTTCAGGTATGGGGCATCTAGATTGTTTCCAGGTTCTTGCTATTAAGAACAATTAGCTGCTATGAACATAGTTGAGCTAATGATTTTGGAGTGCGAATGTGCATATTTAGGGTATATACCCAATAGTGGTATTGCTGGATCCTTGGGGCGATTGAGTCAAAGTTTTCTCAGAAATCTCCATACTGCATTCCAGAGTGGCTGAACATGTTCACACTCCAACCAACATTGGAGGATCTGCAACCTCTCCAGCATAAGCTGTCATTTGTTTAAATCATAGCCATTCTGACAGATGTAAGGTGGTACATTAAAATTGTTTTGATTTGCATTTCTCTGATGGCTAAAGATGTTGAACACATTTTCAAGTGCCTGCCAGCCATTTTCAATTCTTCTGCTGAGAATTCCCTTTTTATCTCTTAACCCCATCTTTTTTCATTGTTATTATTATTACTATGAACAAGAGGTTATACTTTCTATGCTTGTATATCCTTATTCAAGGAACCCCATCTTTAAATTGGGTTATTAAGTGCTTTGGGCTCTATTTTCTAGAGTTTTCCATATATTTTAGAGATCAGCCCTCTGTTGCATGTAGGGTTGGCGAAAGTTTTTTTCCATTCTCTAGGCTGTCATTTTGTCTTATTGACTGTGTCTTTGGCCTCATAGAAACTTCTCAGTTTCAGGAGGTCCTACATATTGATTGTTGTTCTTAGTGTCTGGGCTACTGGTGTTATATTTAGGAAGTGGTCATCTGTACCAGTGTGTTGGAGGGTATTTCCCAGTTTCTTTTCTATCAAGTTCATTGTGGCTGGGATTTTATTGAGGTCTTTGATCCAATTGGATTTGAGTTTTGTGCATGGTGATAATTTTGAATATATTTTCATTTTTCTACACACTACTGTCTGGCTATGCCAACACCATTTGTTGAAGATACTATCTTTTTTTCCATTGAATATTTTGGGTCTCTTTGTCAAAGATCAGGCATTTATAGGTGTATGGGTTAATGTTTGGGACTTCAGTTTGTTTTCATTGATCAACAAGTCTGTCTTTATCCCAGTACCAGGCTGTTTTTATTATTGTAGCTCTATAGTATAACTTGAAGTCAGGGATAATGATGTCTTCTGATGTTCTTTAGTTGAGCAAGTTTATTTTGGCAATCCTGGCTTTCCTGTTATTCCAAATGAAATTTAGTATTGTTCTTTCAAGGTCTGTAAAAACTTGTGTTGGGATTTTGATGGGCAGTGCATTGAATCTGTAGATTGCTTTTGGAAGAATTGCCATTTTTACTATGTTGATCCTATGTATCTAGTAACATGGGAGATCTTGCCATGTTCTGATATCCTCTTCAATTTTTTTCTTCAGTGATTTAAAGTGTTGTCAAACAGATATTTTATTTCTTGGATTATAGTTACTCCAAGGAATTTAATGCTATTTGCAGCTATTATAAAGCGTGATGTTTCCCTTATTTCTTTTTCAGCCATAGCATCTTTAGTGTATAGGAGGGCTACTGATTTCTTTGAATTAATCTTGTATCTTGCTACATTGCTGAAGTTGTTTAAGATGTTACTTTTTGATATATAAATACTAAAGTTCCACTTGTAGTACAAAACATAACCAAATTCATTTTTGATAATATCTAATTTCTGCTGAACTTTATGATAAAAATACAAGTGAATTTAAACATTTCTGTTACTTATGAAAACCCAGTTTTAATGTAGCATATAAAGAGTGCAATAGCTCTCTGTCAGATTAGAACTTTCTTATATCAATAATATTATTGGCTTAACTTAGCCTTTCTTAAATAGAGTGTAGAATGTACATTATACACATGATACTTGTGTATATACACATACTCATCTTGTATGCATTTTAACATGTAATATGAATTCACATATATTATCTGAATATTTATGAAGATATAAGTAGTTTTCACATTGGACACTGTATACAACAATTATCCTTTGTCTTTTACATGGAGTTATTATGAAAAATATCTCTTGAATAAAAGTTGTATGAAAATTTAAAATATATGAGTATCCCCAAGCTTTAGTTTATACTTAGTAATTGTGCTTTTAAAAAGAATAAATAGGTGTGTATGATATAATAAAATTAATATATTTCTTTGCCTGTAATTCTTTTAGATACTAACACTATATTGTATTTGATGCAACTTTACAGGCTAAACTGTAATCATTACTGAGTGAAATAACTATAAATAAATATTTTCTCCATTGCAATAACTCTTCTTCTGATATTCTTTGAAGCACCTGTTTCAAGCAGGGACTGATTGTTTTATTAATATCACACTGAATTCTAAATTACTTTTAGCCTAACAACTTCTATAATCTCTATATGGGTCATTTTCTGTATTATGAGTTAATGGGAACTTTGTGCATCAATATCCTTCATCAACAATGTGAAGTAACTTATCTTTTCCACTTAACCTAAAACAATAATATTAAGAGTAGTAATTTGTATTACCAAGAGTTTTACTTTTATTTTGTTGGTTTTATTATATTTGTATTCTTTAAGTATTAGTAAAGATGTATACTTTTGAATTCTTTATTTAATTAAACACACCTAATTTTTGTTACCATGAATTAAACTAAGAAGAATGATGTCTTTCTCACATAATTACTGTAAAGGCAATGAGGTAAATTTTGTTGCTCTCTTAATGAAGGATAGAACCTATAAGATATTGATATGACATTATGACTACTGTTATTGTGAAGTACCCTCTGGTGTACCCTAAGCTATTTAACTTCAAGTATGTTACAAGGTCACAAATAAAAGAAAGCAATAACAATTCCCTTCTACTGAATAAAAATACCAGAATACAATAGGAGTGTTTTGGTTTCTTTTTTTTTAACTTGACAATGAAGATTTATTTAGGATCTTGTTTTCAGATTATGGTCACTTGGCCATGTTACTTTGTATCTATGACAACACAGCACATCATGTGAGGAACATATGGCAGAAAAGCCATGATCATCTTAAAGAATGCAGAAATCAAGGATGGGGAGGCTACTGCTTCCAGGGCTTTCTTCTTGGACCTGTTTCCAGATGGCACCTTCTCATGACAGTGTCATGGGTGAAGGAGCAACCCCTTAGCACAGTGAAACTCAAGGACCATTCAAAATCCAAGCTAAACATAGATGTTTCTAGCTCATTCTCTATGTAACATATCTACATTTCTTTTTAAAATTTACTGCACTTTTAAATTTGAAATGCTATAGATTATATTATATATGCACATACATTTATTTGAAAATATTCAATATATCTTCTTTTTATATTTTAAAAATATTTTTATTTTATGTGCATTGATGTTTCACTTGCATATATGTCTGTATGACAATGTCAGATCCCCTGGAACTGGAGATACAGACAGTTATGAACTACCGTTTGGGTGCTAGGAATTGAACCCAGGTCTCTGGAAGAACAGCCAGTGCTCTTAATAGCTGAGCTATCTCTCTAGTCTTGAAAGTATGTCTCTTAAATGATTATTTAAGAAATTATTCAAGCACCTCTACCTTTTAAAAGTTGAAGACTTCCTTCTTGTTATGGTTTCCCATTGGGCAGTTTAAGTTGCTTTCTTTCAATTATGATCTCCAATGATAAAGTGGAAAATCCGGAAAAAAATGACATTATGTTTTAAATTGTAGGTAATTCTCAGTAGAAGGATGAATCTTGTGCTGCTTTATACATGTCCCACTTGAGACAGGAATTATTTCTTTGTCTGGCTTTATTCATAGTGTAGAGCACATACCAGGTATTCACTTAGTAGCCATCTTGGTTATCAGATTAACTGTTCTGATTGAAACTGCTGTGCCTGTATTCAAGTAACCCTTACTCAGTTGCCTAGTGTTGTTTCATGTTGTTCACCTCCCTTTCTCTCATTTCATAAGTACTGTGTTACCACAAGAAGAGTATATACAGTATATGACTTCCCACTGAGAATGACATCTTAAGATTCAGCTACCTCCTTATGGTGCCAAAGACTGCATACCAAGCCTTTAGCATGTGGAACTTTTGGCAATGCTTATGAATTATATAGTTCATACACCATAGATAAATATAGAAGCTTTCATATTCACCACATATATGTACATGTGTGCACATAATATATTATCTGAAGTACCTATTGACTCCAATAGTCTTGAACTTACAACAATGTGCCTATTATAGAGGAAGTTATGAGTGTAGGATAACAAAAATATTTCATTGACAGAATCTTAATAGTAAAGATACCTTTGTCACATATTTTTATATTATTACTCTAATTATAAATTTTTCAAAATTTCACTAAATTTAAATGCATCTAATGCAATAAAGCTTAACTTGTGCTACTTATATTGAAGACTTATAGGAAAGTCATGTGTCTGGTATGTATATTATCTATGAATGTATTTATAAATTTATAATAAAAGTGCATCAGATGTTAATACTTTTGTCAATAAAGGTAAGTCCTTATGTAGGCAGACTTTTTTGCCCTGCCAGTCAGTTCTCAAATAACCACCTGGAGACTTAATATTAATTTTAAATGCTCAGCTGACAGCTATAGCTTATTAGTAAGCAACTCTTAAATTTTAATTCTCCCATTTCTATTTCTTTACTTGTTATGTTGCTCATAGCTTGTTATCTCATTTTACGCTTGTCCTGCTTCTTCTGTGTCTGGCTGGAAACCCTTGAGACCCTGCCATTCTTCCTCCCAATTTCTACTTAGTCTTGCTCTCCCACCCAATCTCTTTCTGCCAGAAGCTATGGAATATTCCTTTACACTGTGTGAATGTAGGTTGCTGTGATTTGGTTTAATAAAGAAGCTGACTGGCCAATAGCTGAACAGAATAAGGTTAGGCCAGAGAGCCATACTTGGAGACTGCTGGGAGGAACAAGGGGAAAATCTGGAGTTACCAGCCAGATGAAGAGGGAACAGGAGATAAAAGTGTTATGTTAATAAAGGTACCATCACATGGCTGAACATAAATAAGAAATATGGGTTAGCTTAAAATGTGAGAGTTAGTTAATAATAGCATTGAGTTATTTGCTGAGCATTTATAATTAGTAAAAGCCTTGTGTATTTATTCGAGAGCTACTTTGAGGCAGGATAACTCCCTCAACCTGGAGCTTTAGGCCAGTCAGCTCTTTATTGACCAGTGAGAGTAATACAAACACTGTTCTACAAAATTTTCTTCTTTTTTTGAAATTAAAAACAAAGGTTTTAAATTTCACATATATTAATTACATACAACAAAAACAATTATCAAGTAGGAATTACTCTCACAAAATCTAGTACATTTGTATTTGGCAAATTTAGAGAAAATGTTTCATCTTTGTGAGTCAATATATTTTCTTAAGCGAAGTGATACATTTGTAAGTTTGAATGAATATTTTTCATCTATACATATATTTATATATTTTCTTTTTTTTTTCAAATACCGCACAACATTATTCTCACTTTTACGATGGGCATGTATCACATAAGTCACATAAAAAATATATTCAGCACAGGATGATTGCTTTCATTTCTACCACAAGGAATAAAAAAGGAAACATATACTTGTTTCAATTTTTGGCTGTAAAATTAAAAACTTAAAGGCAGAAATTGTTCATAAAATCATTCTACAGTGGGAATAAATTATGCCATGCCTTTAAAAAATTATTTTAGTTATTTATAAAATAAAGTCTTTTCTCCATGTATTCCCTTGCTCTCCCTCCCCCCCAACCTTCCCTGTCAGCCTTCAGTCTCTCTCCTCCCCTTCCCCTCATCCCCTCTTGAAAGGAGCAAGAAATCCCAAGGTGGATCAGCTCAGCATCAACTGTAGGCATGACTGATTCCCTCATCGATATGTCAAGACTGGGATAAGTGTTCCTCTGGTGGGAATGGGCTCCGAAGTGCCAGTCCATGAATAAAAATACATTCTGAACCCTCCCCTCGTGGCTCCACATGTTACCTATATCAGTGGACAATTTCCTATCATTGGAGGGTGTAGTTCCTTTTCTTAAAGTTCCCAAGTGGCTGTTCTTAATTAAGTGAGCTCTCCAGGCCTCCAGCCAGCCATCACCATGGAAATTTTTTCTCATAAGCCATATTCCTTGCTCATATAGACTCTCATCCTCTGCTCTCAGCTGGACTAGGAGCTCAGCCCACTAATCAACCATGTATCCCTGCCTTGACCTCTATTCATTGTTGGATGTAAGTTATGTGATGGCACTTTTGGTGGCTATTCATTTGATTATGGGGATAGTCCAGAAGTGAAGCACTGTGTCATTTAGCTATATTCTAGCCTTGACCTCTTGCATAAAATGACATCTTTTTTTTAAAAGTCCATTCCCTGCTTCTCTTTCTGGGTTTGTGATACCTTGCTGAGGAGGCATCTCCAAATCCATCCATTTGCCTGTGAATTTTAGGATATCATTTTTTCTTACTGCTGAGTAGTACTCCATTGTGAAGATGTACCACAGTTTGTTAGTCCATTCCTCAGTTGAGGTGCATCTAGGTAGTTTCCAGGTTCTTGCTATTGCTAATAATGCTACAATTATTATACTTGAGCTAATGCTTCTGGGGTGTGAATGTGCACCTTTAGGGTATATGCCTAAAAGTGGTATTGCTGGATCCTTGGGGAGATTGATTCCCAGTTTTCTAAGAAACTATCATACTGCATTCCAGAGTAGCTGAACAAGTTTACACTCCAATAATAAAGGAGTGTTCTCTTCACTCTGCATCTGCTCCAGCATAGGATGTCATTAAATCTTAGCCATTCTGACAGGTGTAAAGTGGTATCTCAAAGTTGTTTTGATTTGCAATTCCCCCGATGGCTAAAGATGCTCAGTAATTTTCATGTGTCTTTAAGCCATTTGCAATTCTTCTGCTGAGAATTCCCATTTTATTTCTGAACCCCATATTTTAATTGGGTTATTTAGGGTTTGGGACTCTAGTTTCTTGAATCCTCTATATATTTTAGAGATCAATCCTCTCTCACTTGTAGGGTTGCGAAAAATATTTCCTCATTCCGTAGGCTGTCATTGTGTATTAATGACTGTATACTTGGTCTTACAGAAGCTTCTCAGTTTCAGAAGGTCCCACCTATTAATTGTTGTTCTTACTGTCTGTGCTACTGGTGTGATATTTAGTTATTGGGTCCCTGTGCCAATATGTTGGATAGTATTTTCTATTTTCTTCTCTATCAAGTTCTGTTTAGCTAGTTTTATGTTGAGGTCTTTGATCCACTTAGATTTGAGTTTTGTGTATGGTGATAAGTTTAATCTATTTGCATTCTTGTACGTACTACCAACCAGTTATGCCAATAGCATTTGTTGAAGATACTATCTTTATTCTTTTGTATATTTTTGGCACCTTTGTCAAAATTCAGGTGTTCACACGTGTGTGGGTAAATGACAAGGTCTTCAATTCAATTCCATTGATCTTCAAGTCTGTTTCTATGCCAGTATGAAGCTGTTTTTATTACTATACCTCTATAATATAGCTTGACATCAGGGATAGTGATGTCTCCTGAAGTTCTCTAATTTAGGAAGATTGTTTTGATCATCCTAGGTTTCCTGTTATTCCATATGAAGTTGAGTATTGTTCTTTCAAGGTCTGTAAAAAGTTGTGTTTGGTTTTTTTACAGGAATTGCATTGAATCTGTAGATTAATTTTGTTAAAATTGTCATATATCCTATGTTGATCCTACCTATCCAGGAGCATGGGAGCTCTTTCATTTTCATGATATCTTTTTTAATTTCTTCAGTGACTTAAAGTTTTTGTCGAAGAGGTCTGCTACTTCTTTTGTTACAGTTATGCTAAGATATCTAAATTCTATTTCCAGCTATTAAAAAGGGAGATGTTTCTCTTATTTCTTTCTCAGCCCTTTTATCTTTAGTGTATAGGAGGGCTATTGATGTTTCTGAATTAATCTTATAACTTGCTACATTGCTGAAGGTGTTTATGAGCTGCAGGATTTACTTGGTAGAATTTTGTGAGTCACTTATATATACAATCATATCATCTGCAAATAGAGATAGTTACACTTCTTCCTTTCCAATTTATATTCTCTTAATCTCATTTTTGTTCTTATTGCTTTAGCTAGAACTTCAAGAACTATATTGAATATAAAAGAAAGAGAGTACAGCCCTGTCTTATTTCTGATTTTAATGAGATTGCTTTGAGTTTTTGTCCATTTAGTTTGATGTTGGCTGTCAGCTTGCTGTATATCACCTTCATCGTATTTAGATATTTTCCCTGTAAACATTTTTTTCAAAATACTAAATGAGGCTTTATTATAATAACTCATTCTATGTATGTGTGTGTAATAAATTGCCTTGCATTGTTAATCCTGAATAAGTAATTACAATCCCAATTTAAGAAGCAGTCAATGTGAGACAATACTTACTTCTCAACAGTTACATGCAAGTAAAAATTTAATGCTTTTGGTTTTAACTCTAAAATCCATTTACATTTGTCCCTTACTCACTCTCTTTTTCTAATTTTCTTTATAACTTACTCATTCTAAAATAGCAAGTTATTTTACTTGCTACTTTTCATTTGTCCAATTAATTTCCATTGTCTCCAGACATTCTTTCTTTAACAGAAATCCAATAAAATTAAGCCTATGATACACAGTTTTATCTTTCTCATATATGAAGCATGAAGGTTGTCGTTGTCTTTCAAGAAATTTTGTAGTCTAACTATATCTACACATGTATTCTATTTTAAACCAGTTAATGCATCAAATATTTTTGACACCATTATTCCATTTCCCTAATCATGAAATCCACTTTGATGACCTTATAAATTTGTGCAATTTCCCACTACTACTTTGTAAACTGATTTAGGTTTAAGTAATTCTGCTGTGCAAATAGCCCCATATTGTCAGTGATGTTAATGTACAGTTTTGTAGATTAAGAAATAGACAAGTAAATTTGATAGCCAAGAGAATATAATAAAGATTGCTGCCTAAGAATCAATGAAAATCCCCCAAAATGTAAGTGACATAGTGTCAATAAACTCTTTACATTTATAAACCGCAAAGTACTTATAAGTTTAAAAGTATTTATGTAGATGCGTTCACCCTACCCTCTTATAAATTACTTTATAGAATATCTTCCAACACTGTATATCTGCATTAATTTTACAAAGATAATATATATTTTAAATATTTTGAATCTTGTTTTATTTTAGGTTTATGATTTATATTCAGCTAAAATCAAATTAAAAAATCCACATTTGTTTATCTTTATCTAGGTACTATCTCAATGGATAAATGAAGTATTTAGTAAAAGAGACATCATTGTGTCTGATTTCCAAAAAGAAAATAATTATATATAAACAAGTTTGTTATAAATGAGTTTAATAGAATTTAAATTTGCTCTCCTTCTTAAAAAGCAAAACCAGAAAGCAGAAAATTATATTCTCCTGGAAACAGAGTTTATTTGTATCTGAAGAGATATTTTTTTTAAGATCAATACATACTCTTAACCTCTGGGCCTCCATATAAATGTTCTTAATGACATCCAGAATAGAGGATCTTATGTGCTATGTAGCAACTCAGAGTTAGAAATTTTGCTTAGCACATGAGAAAGTATGATCAGAATGATTGCTAACTAGAAATTTCATAAATACAAAAAAATTAGCTAGGCAAAGTGGTGCCTTTAATCCCAACACTTGGAAAACAAAAGCAAGTGTATCTCTGTGAGTTCAAGGACAGCCTGATCTACAGAGTTCCAGGACAACCAGGGCTAATATACAGGGAAACCCTGTCTCAAAAAACTAAAACTCAAACCAATAAATTAATTTGTTGCATCAATGTTATCTCTAATCATTAGAAAAAAATTAAGGCCTAGAATAATGAATCTTTCACAGAAGTTTTCATTTTATTTTGTTCAAATTCATCAGAGAAATAGCTATAGCAGATATGGCCTTACAAAATGCATTTCTTAAATCAGAAGCCCTGAAGATAAAAATTACTCCCTAATGTGTAAGTTGCAAAGTGAATACTATGTTAGCATTATGAAAAAAGTAAAATCTTGTTTATAACCCTCAGAGCTCTTTGATGACCAGAAATACTATGTGTAAACAGTAGATCTATCCTATCTACATACTTATCCATCTATCCACACATATGTGCATCTGAATGTTTTTTGCTTGTCTTATCAAGTAGCCCAGACTGGCCTCAAACTCTCTGTCATTCCGCCTCTATCTGTCAAGTGCCACAAATAGATAAGTACCACCATACCCGAGTCTAACTTGTAATACTGTCTAAGAAATCCTTTCCTCAACAATAAATCTCAAAAGTAAGCCTGAAAAAAATTATTTTAAGAATGCTTAGGGTTAGGGTTACTTTAATCTCTTGGTTACTTTACTGACCAATTTAATCTTTAAATTTCAGGCCTGACAAAACATATAATTTTATAAAATATGTGATTACATCAGTAATTAGCTTTGATTTTTGACTCAAATAGAACTTTACCATTCCACAAAATCATAGTCCATCCTCTGACAAATGATTATTTCAGGCCCAAGGCAAAAAGGTACTTTATTAAGTACAACATTTAAACAGATACATGATTGGCACTTTATATTCTACTTCAGTACCTCAGAGTCACTGTACTGTTAGAAAGTGGTGAAGTAACAGACTTTGTCAAAATAATATCAGCTCCAACCTTTCACTAAACCACATTACAGTTTTGACAGAGCTGGACTCCCTGATCTCTTCATTTGAAATCTAATTGTTTTCTTTATTGCTTACTTCCATTTTTATCTCTAGATTGTTTTATATGTCATCAGCCAGTTGAAACAGACCATCTAAGTATAACTTAATCTCAGTCTCTTCCACTAAAGGGTGGGCAGGTAGTATTGGTAATAATGATTTGAAGTAGAAGGTTTTATGTTCATTCTGGAAGTTGTATTATTAATGAATATATGACATGAGACATAATTAATAGATATCAGTTGCTATAAATGCAAATCATCAATAATTTATAGTCACTTCTATATATACTCACTCCATATATGTACATTTTTAATATGGAAGTGAGCTAAAACTGTTTCATTGATCTCCACATAAATACTATATTGAGTGACTCATCATCTGTCTATTTTATGTTCCCAATGTAAAAACATAATTATGTTTCAAATGATCTGAATTTCACAGAAACAAAAGTAAAGCAATTTTCACCCGCAATTTTTAAAATAGTTTAATTCATTCAATATAGCTGAGGCATACTTATACAAATAAGAAATGTAAGTCAAATGAGTCATCATATATTCATACAGAATATTCAGTCAACAATTCAAGAATTTATAAAGAGTATGGTCATTAAGAAGAACCTATCTTTTTCTTTTACTTAATAATTTAAAAATAGTAGGTTTTTGTTACATAGCACAAGTTGGAAAATTATTTTATTTTATTTTATTCAATAATAATAAAATTATATTATTGAAAGTGCACTAATTGCAATAAGGGAATGAAAAGAGATTAAGGGGATACAAATTGGAAAAGAACAAGTGAAGCCATCTCTATTTGCAGATGATATGATTGTGTACATAAGTGACCCGCAAAATTCTTCCAAAAAAATGCTACAACTAGTAAACACCTTCAGCAATGTAGCAGGAAATAAGATTAATTCAAAGAAATCAGTAACCCTTCTATACACTTAAGAGAGAAGAGATGAAAAAGACATAAGGGAATCATTACCCTTCATAATAGCTGCAAATAGTATTAAATACCTTGGAGTAACTATAGCCAAAGAAGTAACAGACCTATTTGACAAAAATTTTAAATCACTGAAGAAAGAAATTGTAGAGGATATCAGAAAATGGAAAGATCTCCCATGTTCCTGGATTGGTAGGATCAACTTAGTAAAAAAGGCAATTCTACCAAAGGCAATCTACAGATTCAATGCACTGCCTATCAAAATACCAACACAATATTTTTTGGACTTTGAAAGAACAATACTCAATTTCATTTGGAATAACAGGAAAGCCAGGATTGTCAAAACAATTTTACTCAAAAAAAGAACCTCAGGAGGTATCACCATCCCTGACTTCAAATTATACTATAGAGCTACAGTAATAAAAACAGTCTGGTATTGGCATAAAAACAGACTTGTGGATCAATGGAATAGAATTGAGGATCCAGACATTAACCCAAAAACCTATGAACAACTGATCTTTGACAAAGAGGCCCAAAACATTCAATGGAAAAAAGATAGTATATTTAACAAACGGTGTTGGCATAGCTGAATGGAAGCGTGTAGAAAAATGCAAATAGATCTGAGCCTGTCACCCTGCACAAAACTCAAATCCAAGTGGATCAAAGACCTCAACATAAACCCAGCCACTTTGAACTTGATAGAAAAGAAAGTGGGAAATATACTTCTACAAATTGCCACAGGCCACCACTTCCTAAATATAACACCAGTGGCACAGGCACTAAGACTAACAATCAATAAGTGGGATCTTCTGAAGCTAGGAAGCTTCTGTAAAGCCAAGGACACTGTCAATAGGACAAAACGCCAGCCTACAGAATGGGAAAAGATTTTCACCAACCCTACAAGTGATAGAGGACTGATCTCTAAAATATATAAAGAGCTCAAGAATCTAGTGCCCAAAACCTTGAATAACCCAATCAAAAAATGGGGTTCAGATCTAAAAAGTGATTTCTCAGCAGAGGAATTACGAATGGCTGAAAGGCACCTGAAAAAGTGCTCATCATCTTTAGCCATCAGAGAAATGCAAATCAAAACAACATTGAGATACCACCTAACACCTGTTAGATTGGCTAAGATAAAAGGCAGAGATAACAGCCTATGTTGGAGAGGATGCTGATTAAGAGGAACACTCCTCCATGTGTTGTTGGGTGTTGCTTTTTCTTTTGTAAGAGAAAGCAATCAGGCGGTTTCTCAGAAAATTGAGAATCAATCTCCCCAAGGACCCAGCAATACCACTTCTGGGTTTATACCCTAAAGATACACATTCACACTCCAAAGGTATTAGCTCAACTATGTTCATAGCAGCATTATTTGTAATAGCAAGAACATGGAAACAACCTAGATGTCCCTCAACTGAAGAATGTATTAACAAACTGTGGTACATCTACACAATGGAATACTACTCAGCAGTAAGAAAAAATGGTATCCTAAAATTTGCGGGCAAATGGATGGATTTGGAGAATATCCTCCTGAGCAAGGTATCACAAACTCAGAAAGATAAGCAGGGGATGTACTCACTCATTAGTAGTCTCTACATAAGCAAACAAGAAAAAAGCAAAGCATGCCCAAGCTGCAAACCACAACCACTGAACAGCTTGGGATCAGAAACACCCTGGACTGACCCTTCGGATTCCTCTCCACCTAGAGGAACACCTGACTCACTCTTGAGGTAGGGGGGTCAAAACTGGATTTTCCAGGACTGGAGACTGAACTAAGCATTATTGAATCAGTGGGACCATGGTACTGTCTGCTGCCTGCCAAAGGAGGGGATGGGGACTTGTGGAGAAGCAAAAATGACCTGATGTGGAGGGAGGGGCAAGGGACCTTGAATAAGGATATACAGGGATAGAAAACAAAATTTCGGGGGAAAGCTGAACACAAAGTAATTTTTCTGTAGCAAATTATTTGTATTATCACCATTGATAAGTCATGCTTATGATTTTTATTTTCTTTATAGTTATTGTTAACTTATCAGCATTTTAAGTTCAATTTACTGTTTTTATTGATAAATACAAAATAAATAAAGAAAAAAACAAACATTCAATGTTTTGAACATTTATTAATTAAAACATTAATGTTAATGGTGTTCAATATATATACTATTATTTTATATTTTGTAATATAATTAAATCTGAAACTTAAAATTTCACCACTCATGTAGGAAGCATTATTAAGGGTTTAAAACCACTTAGGGAATATGCCCCCAGGTTGCATTTGAATCTAAAAGAATGAAAGAAAATATTCAATTAGGAAGAATATGTAAATGTTTTCTAGTTCAAAAAGATAATGCCAGCCACACTGGGATGTAGTGTTACTGCCAGAAGTTGCTGTCAGGGGGAATAGCTTTTCTCTTAATCTGGCATAACAGGCTTTCCCTGCAAGGTCTCTTTTTGAATCTTTTGAATCAGAAGGCCTTCCGCTTTACAGGAATATCAAAATATCTAAGTTAAAAGATAATAATTATACATAAGGTTTTTTATAAATGGTGCTTGGCACAGTATACAGTAGATATTCAGAATCTTAACACCTTAATCTAATATTATGTAATATATTTGTGTCTAGAATGAAAAAATAAAATGCTACTAAAAATAGCTATAATTGTTCTAGAAGAAAGACCTTAGTTTTAGATTAGCTTACTTAATATATCTGGTGTTACCCTTGGGAAGTCACTCATACTTTCTAATACTCCATATCACTTAAGTACAGAAGCCTGGATATTCAGAACATTGTGTAAGCTGATATTTTAAAAATGAAATGGCAAGCCTATGTAAATTATCATTATTATAATTTCTGTGTAACCAATTGAGCCTTAAAAATTAATTACATTTTCTTTCCCTGAATGTTTCTTCACTGAAAATCATGAGTACTTGCTCACAAATATCTTATTACTGTTTCATAAATGTTTCAAAATTCCCAAATTCTCACCATACAAGTGTGTTTCTGAAATATATTATTAAATTTAAGAAAATGGATTATATTTTTTTGGGATAATGCATCTAATTATGGACTTAAAATAGTTACACTCAGAGGTTAAGAAAGCTGAACTTACATTCAGTATCAAGTATAAACTATTTTGGAATTGGTAACTACAGTGATTTTTCTCTAAAATAGAGAAGAGAGCTTGTTTTCACACACTGTCAGGGACTAAATTTCATCATAAAGTGGATAATGAGCTTCAGAATCTAAGAATGAGTGAGAATTATAATATTTTAATCATTTGCTAATATGACTTGTATAAAAGTACTTCATGTTACTAAGCCTTACAGTTCTCATCTATGAACAAAATTCAATGTAGTGTAGAATTCATTAATGTTTGAGAAATTTAGTTTAGAGTTATTAGAAAATTTGATTTGCTCCTAACAGTCCTCTAAAATTGTCCCATCCTTTATCAAATAACTCAAGTAACCCACATAACTGCATAGTAGCCAGGTAATATTAGCATCATTGTCTATATCAAAATATAACTTGGATACTGCGACTTCAAAATATCATTGATTTAACTTCAGCAACTGGAAAATGACATGTTTTGTGTTTTCCTAAAATTTGGCTAACTCTCAATGCTGAATGTCTTCATGTTCTCTCCTTAGTCACTAGCATATGATCACACACTCAAAAATTCAAGTCAATATAAACAATAATAAATACATGATTAATGACATGATTTCATTATTTTTCTTGAGATATAGAAAAAAAATTATATGAGAGGTAGTCTCATTTATAAAATTTTAATCAATTCAGATGAGAACAACTTGTACTATTACAATCCCATTTGCTAAACTTTATGTTTACTTTTTCAAAAAGTCTCATTTTGTAGTCCAAGTTAGTTGTACACTCAGGCTGTGGATTTAACCTGCCAAAATTCTGTAAAAGCACTCTTGCACCTGTTATAATATTAGTAAATTTAATATCTTATTATTTTAAATTGTAAAACATTATTTTATGTACATAGGTTGGTATTTTGCAAAATATATTTCTAACTAAAGTTAAGACAAGATTCATATGGTGTTATTTAGATACTTTGATTTCAATCAAATATATTTATTGAATCTAATGACAACTGAAATTTATTTGCAAAGTCAGGGAATTTCTTTACATTTATCCATCCAAATTAACTTCAAAATCAACATGTTCAGAAATACGTTAATGAAGAAATTCATAATAATATATATGTATTAGTAGAAATACTGATATCTAGGATTGTTGACTTACAATCAATTCTTAAATATATTTATAAATTGTCAATAAACACTTTGAAAATAAAAGTTATATCATGTCTAATCTCAAAAATTATAAATAATGTCTCTGTTAAAACTTGATAATATTATCTGATGTTAAAGAATTAAGTAAATGAAAATTGTGCAAAGGCAATATATATAGGTAGTGGTAGAGTACTTGCCTAGCATGGCTAAGTCCTTCAATGTACCACAGCTTGTTAATCCATTCTTCTGTTGAGGGCCATTTAGGTTGCTTCCAGGGTCTTACTATTGTGAATAATGCTGCTGTGAACATAGATGGGCTAATGCCTTTGGAATGTGAATGTACATCTTTAGGGTATATGCCCAGTAGTGATATTGCTGGATCCTTGGGGAGATTGATTCCCAGTTTTCTGAGAAACCACCATACTGCATTCCACAGTGGCTGAACTAGCTTACCCTCCCACCAAAAATGGAGGTGTTTTCCCCTTGCTCTGCATCCTTTCCAGCATAGGCTGTCATCTGTGTCTTTAATCTTAGCCATTCTGATAGTTGTAAGGTGGTATCCCAAAACTGTTTGTTTGTTTGTTTGTTTATTTTATTTTTTTAAGAATTAAACAAAATTGGCAAATTCTTAACCAAATTATACAAAACAGACCTACTTCAATAAAACCAGAAATTCAAAGGCAGACATTATAACAGATATGAATGAAATTCCAGAAAATCATAAGGACATACACTATAAATTTGTTTATATAAATTGAAGATTCAGAAAAAAAACTGGTGAGTTTTTAGAAAACAAAATTAAACCTAAATTCAATGAATGATTTTAACAAATGCATGCATACTTTGTAATCTTGAAATACTTGAAATACTAACAACATACTCCATAATAAAGATAAAAAAACAGCAATAACAGAAACAAATACAAGAAGATATGGACTTATTACAGAATTCTCCTGTAATTTAAAAAACTAAGACAAATACATGTCACATAATTCCATAAAACTTAAATATATAAATAAAGCCTTTAAGAGTTACAATGCCATTGAAGCCCTGATATAATCACAGTATTTCTTTTTCTTTTTTTTAATTTTTATATGTATATTTATTATTTGATGTTTTTACATAATGTACCCTATCAAACTCAGATATCAGATCTCTCAGTATCATGCCCACTCTTATGATCTCCCCATTTACAAAACTGCCCATTCATATTGCTCATTTGCTTACTGGAGCATAATTAAACTCCCTGTGGCCAGACCCTTCACTATGCCATGGACTTTTCATGGTTTCCCTGATTTCCTGGACATTTTGTGTTATGGTTTTTCTTTTGTTTGTTTTAGTGTTTTCTTAAACTGATGTATCTATTTCCACTATTGAATATTCCAATCCAGACATACCCTCTTCCATCTTTTGGATTTTGTTGGTTATGCTTGAATCTGTGGTTCTAGTTCTTTTCTTCAGGTTTTCTATTTTCAGCTTTGTCTCTGTTTTGTCTTCTTTTGTCCTTTTATTTCAATTTTTAATTCCTGCACAATAGCATCAGAGAGGGAAGAAAAAGAGAATTGAGATCTTAATAGGGGAAGCCAATGTGGGGTTGGAAAAAACCAGGTGCTAAGGTAACCTCCAAGAACTCACAGGTTATTCTTGGCTCCTATAGTCAAGGTGATGCCTACATAGGACTTACCTTATATTCAAATGAATAGACACCCCAAGTGCCATCACAGAACTTACATCGAACAATGTATAGAGGTAGAGGCAGAAATACATGACTGAGCACTGGGTTGAGCTCCTGGTCCAGCTGAGAGCAGGGGAGGAGAGTCTATATGAGCAAGGAGATAGGCTTGTGAGAAAAAATTCCCATGGTGATGGCTGGCTTGAGCTCTGGGAAGCTCACTGAATTAAAAACAGCTACTGGGGAACCATAGAGAAAAGGAGCTATGCCCTCTAATGGTAGGCAACTCTCCACTAACATGAGCAGTATGTGTAGCCTTGAGGGGATGGATCAGACTGTATTTCTATGTGTAGACTGGCACTTCGAAGCTCATTCCCTCTAAATGAACAACTAACTCATTCTTGACATTAGAATGAGGAAATGGGACTTGCCTAGAGTGGATGCTGAGCTGATCCACCTTGAGACTTTTTGCCCTTTTGGGGGAGAGGATGGGTGAATGGGAAAGAGAGAGGATGAAGATTTACAGCAAGTGATTGGGAGGGGGAAGGGTCCAGGAGAGCAAGAGGATACATGGGAAAAAGATTTTAATTTGTAAATAAAGAATAAAAATTAAAAATGTTTTAAACATAAGGTTATGATCCAGATTTTTGGAAATAAAAATTGACATAAAAAAGTTTAGAGCTGCCTGGCATTGGTGACACATGTCTTTAATCCCACTACTCAAAAGGCAGATGCAGGGGGAATTCTTTGTATTGAAGGCCAACCTGGTCTATAAACTGAGATCCAGAACAGCAAATGTTACACAGAAAAGCCAAGTCTCAAATAAAACAAAACAAAACAGACAGAAACTCCTTTATTTGGGGCTGTAGATATGGGTCATCAGTTAAGAACATTGGCTGCTCTTCTAGAGGACTCAGGTTCAATTTTCAGCCACCCACATGGAACTCTTACCTGTTTGTAACTCCAGTTCCAGGGCTTCTAACACCATCACACAGGCATACATTCAGGCAAAACACCAAGGATCATAAAATAAAAATAATTTATAAAATAAAGAACAGCATTGTTACTCCAAATCCCAATTTAATTTTTTTTAGAGTTACTCATTAATATAATTAGGATTCAATGCCTAAATAAGAAACAATGCTTAATTATAGTAAAGTGGTTATTTAAGATATATTTTCATTTTCCTCTTGTGAGTTTCTTTCTGTGTTAACGACTAATTGTTTAATTAATATTACAAATCATTTCCTCAGGATTTGAAAATGTAGTGTCTATTTCCAGCACATTTATGAAATAACTTTTATTGTGCCACTACCCAATTCAAAAAGTGCCTAAGAAATATAGAATCAACATTATAAACATTATTATTTTTTTAAAAATCATATGTTTTTCTTAACTTGGGCATTATTACAATCATCTACATAATTCCACAAGTATGTAAAATAAAATTATGTAGGTGATTTAAATCTTACAAGTAAAAAGCCATGCATTTAAGCAAATGCAGCTAATTTGTCTAGCATGAAGTATGTAACAGAAGATCAAAACTTATGAGACTAGTAAACTCTCCTGATATCTCTTTCTATCATACATTCTAAATGCTTAGTAATGAATTCACATGTATTTAAACACTGACATTATCAAAAAATAAGTAAAAACATATGTAGTGGTGTGCACATAGTTGATGGCATATATGGAGGTCTTTTTTTTTTTAAGATTCTGTCACTATTTTAATTCACTTCTTTTACCTGACAGGCCATTTAAAATAAAAATGTTCTAAATCAAACAAATAAAAGATTCTAGAGTTATGTCAGTACCTTTATCTCTTTCTTTAGGATTACTAAATTCATCTTTTTATTTCTATCTCTGTATGATTACTTAAACTTTATTCACTTGGTATGATTTATTTTTAAATACTGCTTGGGTTGATTTTTTATTTATTTCTCAAATTTGTTAAAACAAAAGGAAACTTTCATTCACCAAAAAATTATGAAACTAGCTTATTAAGAAAAATTATCCTTACCTCCAGAGGTTGTTTTCAAAATAATTAATTATATGTATAGAAAACCTATTCAAAATATCAAGAGATTTTGAACCTATTCATATTGGGAGTCTTATAAATTTATTACTGCCAAGGAAATATGAAAGTGGTTTCAATTGATTAGAATATGAAGCTGGTGGAAAATAACTCTCACATTAGTGTATTTGATTATTCTGTAATTTATGGTTTTGTTTTCAATCTTTATTATTTTTATTTGCCTGGGTTTTTTATTTTTCATTATGAATAAAGTCATATTTTTTATCCGTGTATATCCTTGTTCAAGCTCCTTTCCCCTCCTATCCCTTCCAGTCACTCTCTCTTCTCCACATTTCTTTATGTTTTATTTTCTTGCCAATTTGTTCACTTTAACACATTTTGTACTTGATAAAATGCTACAATGTTGTGATATTTATACTTAGTTTTCAATAAAGAACCATAACATCTAAGTACTGGGGAAACGTGAAGAATGTCAAGAATAGTATGTCATTTTGAACATGACTTCTTAATTCCCTTATCTATAAAAAGTAAAGTGCAGCAGTGAGTTTCATAGTTTTCTCATAAAATTGTCACTAACCTAGCCACATACAACTCTTTTTTTTAACAATTTGGTAGGCTACATATCCAGGAAACTTCAGCAAGACTATTTGCTTAGGGTCTCACTGACACAGGCACACAGTTTTGAATAATATTGTCTTTTATCTGCAAGAGGAAGACTTGACTATTCATGTTATTCAGGGTTCTTCCTGGATGAGAGCCAGGAGCACCCTTCGTTAGTAGATATTTATGATAGTCACCTGGTTCCATCAATCTCAGTTATTTAGTCCATGCTAGATCCTCTCACACTTCCAATGTCTCTGAAATCTTAAATACCACAGGATAATGCTGCTTCTGAAATCTCATATTACTACATTAAGCTCTTCCAAATAATCTTTTTGTAAAAGTGCTGAGTCAACTGATTCAGTAATTGTAATAGCCAAATTCATATTACCACTAAAAGTAACATATTCATAGTCATATATCCGATTCATCAAAGCTCAAATATTTGAACAGATAACCCTGTGAAAGGCAAGCATTTTAGAATTTGACCTATCACAAAAGGATTGGATATCAGTGATACACTACCATGCTCAATATTCTATTTTTTCTAAACTAAACTTCTTTCTGGAAATAAAGTGAATTCTAGGTAACTCATTACATATAGCATTATTTTTTTTGAGGGGGTTCTGTTCTAATTTTGTTTCAGATAAAGAAGGCAAAAGAGAAAACAAAGGAAAATAAAAAATCAAGCAAACAAAACCAAACAACAAAAATAGTGCATTTTTTATATCTTTAGAGGCAAGTCACTGACAATATCAGTTCATTGATAATATATAATACATAATGCATTGTACTATATTAACAGTAAACATTTTTCAGTCCTACCAAAAGTTCATGCTGTTATTCATGAACCACTTCATTAAATAATTGGCATACACCCCCAACAGAGAAAGAGAAGAGGTGAATGCAGTGCTATACGTGTCTAATTCTATCACTTTGGAAGGAATTCATGCCCACACTGTGCTCCAAATGAGATCTAAGTTCAAAATAATTGCTTAAAGGAGTTAAGGCAAGGCCACATATTCTTTAATCACATTTAGCAATATGGTGTCATGACTTTTGGCTACCTATTTTTATATGGTTGATGTGTATTACACAATGTTGGAAGAATTAACATTTGGCTGAGTTAGGTTGGAAGAGTTTAGTTTTGGAGAGTTTCTAAAAATCCTTACTTTATATGTTGCGCAAACACAAAACAGAAGGTGCCTATATATTGTAATTTTGCCTAGAAAGAACATATCATTGCATTTTATGCAAGGTATTTTCTCATTGATATTGAGAAACAGAACTGGAAGTATCAGTTTGACTTTCCATTCCTAGATTCATTAGCTTCTAGTCAGGTATAGAAGATAATATACCTTGGTGATAAGAAATTTTAGGACAAGATAAAAACAAGAAAAGTTAGTGAGCTAGAAAAAAATCGTAATTAGTTGAATGAAGCAGGTACTCTTGAAGAGAATCATTTTAAATTAGACAAGGAACTCATGGAAATGCTGCTGCAGCAGGAGTTGTGCAGCAATTAGGGAGCTTTTTTATTTGCAATATTTAAAGTGAGAAATCTAAAAGGACGATTGTGTGAGGTGAAAACACTTTCACTCAATTCTTTCTTATCCTATGATTATTTTATTAATAAAATTAGAAAATGTTTTATTAGGATACTAGAAAGAACAAATGGTATTAGGACAAAAACATGGACCAAAAGAAATCAAATGAATCAAAGAAATTTTGCTGTCTATAAGTGACTCCAAGAGGTGATGAGGTATGTTTTTATCCTCAGCATTGATCGTTAGCTGTTTTAATAACCTTGTCTATGATATTTTTAGAACGGGAGAATAGGTTTTGTGTAGGGTTTCTGTATAGGTTATTGTCAGGTCAATTGTGTCAATGTTCTTGACTCAGTAAGCAAGAAAATTTAATCAGTTCCAGTTGGTCAGGCATGGGTCCTTTTCCTTTCTGTCTCCATACCTTTTTTTCTCTCTCTAACACGTCTCAGTTGATGTATTTGATTAGAGATTACATATGTGTTTCTCTAGCAATATTAATCAAAATTACATAAAATTATATGAACAAATTTTTACCAGGAATTCTGAAATACATGTTTCCATATACAAAATTCTAACTATTATTAACAAATTTCTTCCAACCTGGTATGCCTGTTTTTAGTTTATTTCATTATTCTCATTTAGCCTTTTACATCTAATTAGAAGATAAATATAAAATATGTTAAAGAATTATGAAAATGACCTTATATACTATAGTAAAGTAATACTAGCCTATAAAGAAAATTAATAAAGAATCCTACTATATATTATATATTTTAAAGTGATAATTTTGATGTACTTTCTATATTTATTACAGAATGATTTGATCTGTTCTATGTAATAGGAGGTTTTTGGCTTGTCAAGCCAGTGGTACAGACCCGACTCCCATAGAAACACACATGATGCTTGGCATATGGCTTAGGCATATTGCTAGCTAGCCTTTGCATCTTAATTCAACCCATTTCTATTAATCTCCTGTGCCTGTGGCTTATCTATTTCTTTACATCTTTCTTCTTTGGTGGCTGGATCATATCTCTCTTTACTCCACCTTTCTCCCCCTGTATACGCTCAGATTTCCTGTCTCTTTTTAAGATGTCCTACCATAGGCTTAAACAGTCTTTTTATTAATGAATGATATTCATAGCATACCAAAATACATCCCTCATCAGTTCCAGATCTTTAAAAAATATTCCACCAGGGTAAATTAGTCAATTCAGGAAATTATTTTGAAAATGTGATGTGTTTTTCAAGTTATTTTAATTAGAGATGTAATAAGACTTTCTTCAAACATCCCAATCAAATCACTTAGAAATTTTCAATGTTTAAAATGGACATTCTCGAAATAGGCTCACACTATTAATTGAATTTTATAGTTTGTCAGTCATAAATAGTTGGCTGACAATTACAGATATATCTAACCCAGAGAAAAAATGATGGAAAATATTTGATCACATATACTGGTTTTTATTTAAAAATATTCATGTTAATATTTGGCATTTACATATAATCAGTATATGTTATTGATCTGGTACATGCAAGGCAATGAATGTACTTGGTGCTTTTAATACAGAGGTCTATCCATTTTAGTATTTTCTGGATGACTTTATATTTCAATAAAAAATGAGAAAATACAAGACTTCTTTTTTTTCCTTCTTTATTTATTTTGTATTTATCAAGGAAAACAGTAAAATGAATTTAAAATGCTGATAAGTTAACAATAACTAGGAAGAAGATAAAAATCATAAGTCTGACTTATCAAGGGTGATAATGCAAATAAGATTACTACACATATATTTACTTTGTGTTCAGCTTTCCCTCTGAATTTTTTTTTCTATCCCTGTATATCCTTATTCAAGGTCCCTTCCCCCTCCCACCACATCAGGTCATTTTTTCTTCTCCACAACTCCCCATCCCCTCCCTGGGCAGGGAGCAGACAGTCCTATGGTCCCACTGACCCAATAATGCTTAGATCAGTCTCCACTCCTGGAAAATCCAGTTTTGTCCCCCCTCCCTCAAGACTGAGTCAGGTGTTCCTATAGTTCGAGTGGGATCCAAAGGGTCAGTCCAGGGTGTTTCTGATCCCAAGCTGATCAGTGGTCGTGGTTTGCAGCCTGGGCATGCTTTGCTTTTTTCTTGTTTATTTGTTTAGAGACCACTAATGAGTGAGTTCATCCCCTGCTTATCTTTCTGAGTTTGTGATACCTCGCTCAGGAGGATATTCTCTAAATTCATCCATTTGCCTGTGAATTTTTATATGAATGGTTTTCTCATACATATATTTACATATGTATTATCAATGCTAGTTTAATTTTCACTGCATACAACTGTGTTTTATGGCTTTCATAGGTAAAAATACAAATGCACTCATATATATTTCTAAAATTATTACTGAATTAAGTGGTATCTTTGAATTAACATAGGAAGTCATATAATTTTGTTTTATTTTCAGATACTAAAAAGTTAGGTGAATCATTTGTGGGTAAGAGGCTTAAACTTAGGTACATTCAAGCATAAGAAGAAAGTTAATTTGAAACTTCTACATATGTTTTCTTATTGCTAAGATATATTTGAGTGTGTGATTCTTGAATTTTATTTCATTTGTTTAAACTTAACCATGAACTGAATTGGTTTCTGTCACCACTTAAATGATTCTTCATGTGTATTCCTTTAAGCTCTATAGTTTTCTTTACTCTTACTTTTAAAAATTCATGTATTTTTAGTTCCTGTGCAGAAAGTTTAACTGAGTCCCAAGTTTACTTATACTAATTTTATAGTTTTCCTTCTTTTCATTTGGAAATAAAACACAGATCTTTATTATATTTCACTTTATCTAATAAAATGATTTCTTAACCACTTTATGTCTTAGTTAGGATTTCTATTGTTGTGAAGAGACATCATGACTACAGAAAAGCTTACAAAAGAAAATATTTAATTGGGTGGCTTACTTACATTTCATACAGTTTAGTTCATTATTATCATGGCACAAAGCAAGGCATCATGCATGCAGCTATAGTGCTAGAGCTGTGAGTCCTTACACATTAATCCAAAGGCAATAGGAAGTGAACCATCTCACTGGCCATAGCTTGAGAATATATGAGACCTCAAAGACCACCTCCACAGTGACACACTTCCTTTTACAAGACTGCACCTATTCCAACAAGGCTACAACTCCTAGTAGCACCATTTCCTTTGGAGGATGTTTTCTTTCAAAACTTCAGATTATCTTCCTGGCCACCAAAGTCATGTAGCCATATCATAATGCATTCAGTCAAACTTCAAAAGGTCTTATTGTTAGTTTTTTGCTCATGGGGAGAGATGCACACATTCACTGCCAGGTGCTACATGCGAGTTTATTTTAGAGAGTTACCAAGAGGCCAGTACCTGGAGAAGGCAGGAAAGAGGAGAGAGAAAGACAGAGAGGGAGAGAAGAAGGGGAATGGGGGAGAGAATGGTCTGCCAGTGTTTCTTTTTAAAAAAAGGTGTGGGCTCAAATCCATGTAGCCACACCTAGGGGTGTGCCTCTGTTGGAAGAGCAATGTTGGCTTTATCATGTGGCTATTACATGCCAGGAATTCTTATGTTGGTTCTACCACATGGCATGCCAGAAAAACTTACAGCTATAATCTATAATAGTCTCAAACTTACTTAAATATCTAAAGTTCCAAGACTTTTCTGCTATTCACACAATCACTTAACCTTAATTCCATGTAAAACCAAAGTCAAAAGGCAGATTGTAAGGATTCCTTGCATTCCACATAGCTGAGCCTAATGGCTTAGGTGGGATGCACTTTGCACGGAGGCACGCCCCTGGGCGTGGCTACATAAACCCTGCTGCACTGCATAAGGAAACACCTGCCTGGACCCGGTAGCACCTCCCTGGACCCATGATGAATACCTGTGCATGCCCCTTTCCTTAAAAGCTACTGCGCGTGTGTGCTCCAGCAATTTTTCTTCTCTGTCCCCTGACTTCTGTTCTGTTCCTCTGTCTCTTTACCCACCTAGGACTCCTTTCTTAAATAAACTCTACTGTGTGGCCTTGTTAATATGTACTTGCTCTTACGTGCGGAACTAACATAGATCATATACCTCCAACATATAATGACACACAGTATATGTTACTTTTCAAAAACATAACATAAGGAAGGGAGAATAGTAAGAAAATACTAGATCAAAAGAAGACCAAAAACTGGCAACTCTGAACTCTGCACCTCCATGTTTGATGTGAAACTTCCCTTAAGATCTCCAATTCCTTTCAGCTCTGTTGCCTGCAACATGCTTCTTTCTCTTGAGCTGGTTTCTTTCATTGTTAGCAGCTTTTCTCAGCATGTATCCCAGGACTCTGGCATCTCCACCCTCTTGTGAGCTCCAAGATAATTCAGGTTTCAACTTCACAGCTTAACACAATATCTTCTCTAGGACTCCATTCAGGGACACCATTGATGTGTCTGGCCTTCCTTATCATTTTTCCATAGACACAGAGGCAAATTACATAACCATTTTTTTCTATTCTTAAAGTCAGAACCATATGGATGATGATTTCATGTTCTATTGCTTTCTGGGACTAGAACATAGCTCCCTAATTTAATTACATTTTTAACAGATATCTTGTTCCATGGTTTCCTTCACTGTCTAAGCTTGGTTCTTTTGAAATTTCTCTGTAGACCCAGCTGGCCTTAAACTCAGAGATCTGCTAGCCTCTGCCTTTGTAGTGTTGGCATTAAAGCTATACACCACTGTACCCTGCTTAAGAATTTGCTTAACCTCTGAGCTACCTCTCCAGGCAAGATTTTGTTTATTTATTATGTATACAGTGTTCTGCCTGCACATATGCCTGTGGGCCAGAAGAGGTCACCAGACCTCATTAGAGATGGTTGTTGTCGCTGGGAATTGAACTAAGGACCTCTGGAAGAGCAGCTAGTGCTCTAATTTCTTTCACAAGCTAAAAAATTTAGCTGGGTGCGATCTTGCCCTTGAGTCTTCATTGTTTTTATTCCATTTCTTAATTCATATCTCTTTGAACACAGGATTTATCTCTATTCCACTTCATGGTTCCCTTTTCTCAAACTGTTCATTTTGAAAGTTTATTTGCTCAGTTTGTTCCTGTTCATTATAAACCTTCAGAGTTAACACTAATAACCACACAACAGAGTCTATACTAGGCTATTTTGGGATTTCATCTGCTAAGGAAATTAATCTGAATCTCTTCACCTTAGCATTAGACAAACTTTTTTGACAAAAGCAGCCACATTCTTCACCAAGATATCATGAGAAAGATTTCTAGACACACAAAGTCTTCTCTTCTGAAGTCTCTTGAGCTAGGCCTTCATAGCTTAAAAAAAATTCTCAGATTGTCTTCCACCCTCTTTTCATTACACCATATTAAGTAGTTCTTAAAGCATTCCACTGCTTTCCTAATCTAAATTACCAAAGTCCAAATTCCTAAAACTAAAAACATGGCCAGACCTGCCACAGCAAAAACATACCCTGTCCCTGATATCAATGTCTATCTTAATTAGAATTTCTATTGCTGTAAATAGATACCATGAACTCAGCAACTCTAATAAAGTACAATATTTAATTGGGGTGGCTGGCTTACACTTCAGAAATTTAGTCCAATTTCAAAATGGTAGAAAACAAGGTAGCATGCAGATAATACACTGTGCTAGATTTGATAGTAATTTCATGTTGATCCAAATGAAACAGGAATTAACTGTCTCTCTAGGCATGGCTTGAGAATATATGAGTCCCCAAAAACCCACCTCCACAGTGCAGTGACACACTGCCTCTAGCAGAGTCACACCTGCTCTAATAGTGCCACTCTCTTTGGGGTTCCTTTTCTTTCAAATCACCACATCATGTTTTATTTCCTCAGCTTACTCAAGCAAATGAAATATCAGTTTCTTTTAGTCACACTCAATAATGTTTTTTACTCTCGGTTTCCCACAATTCAGTGAAGAGATAACAAACCTCATAATATTGTCCTAAGATAGTCCTTGATCTGAAAATTTTAACTCATCTCTCAAAGTGAATTTAATTTCTTTAAAACAAAATCTTACTATAAGAGTGTCTGTAGAATTTGTTCAATCAATCAACTATTCAAACTATTAGTTTTCTAATAGAAGTTATGGACTTTAGAGGAAATGTCTTTTCACAGTTTTGGGCAGAGTATCTTGCCGTGGAGGTCTGGCCTTCCAATATGTTAGTTAATTTTAAAAGATAGAATTCAATTCTTGATTGGCAGAACGTGCCTTGAGAGATTTTATTAACTGACAGCTGTGCTTAAAGATAAAATTATTAAAATTTTCATAGATATTAATCAAAATTCACCATCTTTGATTAGATTTCTTTACAGTATATTTGTTACTTATTTTTACTCAGTACTTTTCAACTATGATTTCTTTTACACTCATTTTATTCTGATTTTTGCTGTCCAAAAGAAGATTATTTCCTAGTAAATAACTAATTTTAAATTTCTTTCTAATGCTGATAATGTATTAGCGTTACACACTCTCTATCTGTCTCTCTATCTCTCTTTCTCTCTCTCGCTCTCTCTGTGTGCCCGTGTGTGTGTGTGTGTGTGTGTGTGTGTGTGTGTGTGTGTGTTCTTAAATGTGTACATCTGGTAGCTGTGCTCTATGACAATGGCAGAAAAAGCATGGTGGAACAAAATTAAAATTCTCCCTCATTGTTGATGACTTAAAGACTTTATAAACATTGAACTGAAAGTACACAGCAATGGTACCTTGGTCACATTTGTGACCAAGATTTTAAATCTTAGGTCTTCAGCCATTTTGTTTTTATTTTTGGATGCTTTTAATAGTCCAGTCAGCAAGGGACTCATAATAAACAAAATCTCAAAACAACTAAGAAGCCCAAACTCCAACTAAAAATGAAAGACACCATGAAAAAGAAAGAACAGCTAAAAATAAAAGGGGAAAAAGTCAGTTTTTTTAAAAAAATAAACTTACTTTCTCTTCTGGGTTAGTCATACCAATGTTTAGGCTATTTAGGAACACTGGAAAGTTACTATCTTTTCTAACACAGGCAGACTATCTTTTGCAACTGTTAAAAAATCTTTTATTAATTTACTTTTATTAATTATTTACTAGTAACTAATTATATAAAAGGATTAATATTTATTAAGGTTTATATGAAACGCTCACTGATATAAAGATTGAACTTTAGGGCAATTCCTAGAAAGTTGGAATGGTCAATCTGGAGACTGTGGTCGTTCTGATCCTCTCTCTAGGAGTGCAGGGAACAAACAGGAAGAAAGAATGGCTTACTCAGGATCTTAGACTTGTGTGGCCATGCCCTGTACATGGGTTTTCAAGAGCTAGAGGCCACACCTATAGGTCAAGTTGAACCTGATTATCAATACACAAACAATAAAAATTACTTTTTCTTAAAATTTCTATGTGCACAAAATTGTATTGATCTTAAAATTAGTGTTTTATATAAAGTACAGCATTAAATTTAGTATTTGTTGAGAATAATTTGGTTTCTAACTCTGTTACTAATATCACTGCTGATTTGATTGAATATTATACATTGAATATCTTTTGCTTGGAAAAAACGGTTTTCTTTTTTTTACTATATTGCTTCAGTGTTCAACAGAGATTCAGTTGAAGATAAGGGAAGATAAATCTATTTTTGCATTAGAGCAATAATAGTACAGTAACACCATCTATTAATGGTTATTCTCTTTTTAAAATCACCTTTTCCAACATTAAATAATTGTGCAATTCCAAAGACTCTCTCTTCCACCTCTTGGATTCTGTTGGTTATGCTTATATCTGTAGTTCCAGTTCTTTTATTCAGATTTTCTGTTTCCACCTTTGCCTCATTTTGTCCCTTTTTTATTGCATCTATTTCAATTTTTAGTTCCTGGAATGTTTCATTCATTTTTTGGATTTTCTTTTCTTGGTTTTCTTTCAAGGATTTGTTCATCTGAAGAGTGACTGGGAGGGGCAGGAGGGGGAAGGGAGTTTGAACAAGGTGGATAAAAATATGATTTTATTCATAATAAAAAGAAAACTACCTTTAAGACAGCAAAAAACAAGTGTAAACAAAAGAAAAATAAATTTTTTGATATACAGTAAATAGAGAAAAAGCAAGAGTAAGAACATTTCACATACTGAAGCCAAAGCTTGTCATATTTTATATTTTGAAATGCTTCTAATTGGACTATAATTATAATAGAAAACTTACTAAATCTAATGGTTTAGTGATATAACAAATCAAATTTACAATAGAATATTAACTTCTACAAGAAGACAATGTATTGGTATATTTTTCCAAGCTAAGTAATACAGCTAAAATTCTATCATGTACTCCAGATGACAATTTCTGTTGGCTCCATTGAGATTTATTAAAATGATTTTTTTCCAAGAAAAATTTTTTTGCCAGACTTCTATGAGATTATATTTAGGTAGAATCACAAACCACCAACTTATAATGAATATTCATGTAAGATTTACATCATAATGGAGAGGGACATGACACATGCTACTGGCTCTGAAATCCAGAAAATATTGCTACAGGGTTATTTCCTCTAATAATAAGAAATGACATTTTGTAGTAATGGCAAATTTCTCATTTTGATTTGGGAAAATTCTCAATTACTTTGTACATATTTATTTTTCAAAAAATCTTCTGGATTGAAGCAATATATGTTTGTGTATGGAATTTTCCTTTAATTTATTACTATTATTAATAATAAACAAGTCAAATTTTCTATTCTTGTATGTCCTTATTCAAGGTCCATTCTCCCTCCCACCATATCAGGTCATTCCCTCTTCTCCACATCTCCCCATTCCCCCATGGTCAGGCGGTCCCAAGATCCCACTGTCCCAATATTGCTTAGTTCAGCCTCCACTCCTGGCAAATGCAGTATTCTCCCATCAACATCAAGACTGACTCAGGTGTTCCGCTAGGGGGAGTGGGATCCAAGGAGTCAGTCCAAGGTGTTTCTAATCCCAAATTGATCAGGAACAGGGGAGAGCTTTCCATTTTCTGATATCCTCTTCAATTTCTTTCTTCAGTGATTTAAAATTTTTGTCAAATAAGTTTGTCATTTCTTTGGTTATGGTTACTCCAAGGTATTTAAAACTATTTGCTGCTATAATGAAGGATAATGTTTCCCTTATTTCTTTTTCAGCCCTTCTATATTTAGTGTATAGAACACTGATTTCTTTGAGTTAATCTTGTATCCTGCTACATTGCTGAAGGTGTTTATCAGCTGTAAAAGTACCTTGGAAGAATTTTGTGGGTCAATTATGTATACAATCATATCATCTGCAAATAGAGATAGTTACACTTCTTCTTTTACAATTTGTATCCCTTTAAACTCCGTTTGTTCTCTTATTGCTTTAGCTGAAACTTCAAGAATTATATTGGATAGACAAGAGGAGAGAGGACATCCTTGTCTAGATACTGATTTTAGTGAGATTGCTTTGAATTTTTCTTCATTAAGTTTGATGCTGACTGTTGGCTTCTTGTAGATTGCCTTTATTATGTTGAGATATTGTCCATATATTCCTGATCCCTCCAGAGTTTTTATCATAAAGGAGTGTTGGATTTTGTGAAAGGATTTTTCAGCATCTAAGAAAATGATCATGTGGTTTTATTCTTTAAGTTGGTTTATATGATGGATAATGTTTACGGTTTTTCATATGTTAAACCAACAGTGCATTTCTGGGATGAAGCCTACTTGGTTGTGGTGGATGACATTTTTGTATATTGTTGTATGCAGTTTGCCAAAATTTTGGTGAGAATTTTTGCATAAATATTCATCAAGTAAATTTGCCTGTAATTCTCCTTCTTTGTTGTGCCTTTGAGTGGCTTGGGTATTAGGGTAATTGTGGCCTCATAAAAGGAATTTGGCAATATTCCTTCAGTTTCTACTGTCTGAAATAGTTTGAGGAGTAATGGTAGTAATTCTTCTTTGAATGTCTGGTAGCATTCTGCAATGAAGCCCTCTGGCCCTGATCTTTTATTATTGCGTTGGCTTTTAATGACAACTTCAATTTCTTTTAGGGTTATAGGCCTGTTTAGGTAATTTATCTGTTCTCCCTTTAATTTTAGTAAATGGTACCTGTCCAGAAAGCTGTCCATTTCTTCTAGGTTTTCCATTTTTGTGAACTATAGATTTTCGAAGTATGATCTGATAATTCTCTGGTTTTCCTGGAGGTCTGTTTCTATGTCTCTCTTCATTTCAGATGTTGTTGTTTTTGACACTCTCTGCATTTTGATTAGTTTGGATAAAGGCTTATCTCTCTTGTTGACTTTCTCAAAGAACAAACTCTTTGATCCAGTGATTCTTTTTATATTTCTTTTTGTTCCAGTTGTATTGATTTCAGCTCAAAGTTTGACATTTTCTGCCCTCTACTCCTTCTAGGTGAGTTTGCTTCTAATTGTTCTAAGGCTTTCAATTTAGCTGTTACTTCTCTAGTGTGGGATTTCTCTAGGATTTTTATATAGGCATCCAGGACTATGAATTTTTCTCTTAGGACTGCTTTCATTGTGTCCCACAAGTATGGTTACTTTGTGGATTCATTTTATTAAATTCTAGGAAGACTTTGATTTCTTTCTTAATTTCTTCCTTGACCCAGAGGTGGTTCAGCTGAGTGATGTTTAGTTTCCATGAGTTAGTGGGCTGTCTTTGATTTTTGATGTTGTTGAACTTTAACTTTAGGCCCTGGTGGTCTGATATGTTCCAAGGGATTATTTTCATTTTTTTGTATCTATTGATATTTGCTTTATGATCAGTTATGTGGTCAATTTTAGAGAGAGTTCCATGAGGGTATGAGATATTCCTTTGCATTGAGGTGGAAGCTTCTGTTGATATCTATTAAATTCATATGCATCATAACCTCTTTTAGACTTATTTCTCTGTTGAGTCTCTGTCTGGTTGACTTATCCAGAGGGGAAAGTGGGGTATTGAAGTCTACCACTATTAAGGTGTGAGAATTGATGTGGAATTGGAGCTTTAGCAATGTTTCTTTTACATAGGTAGGTGCCCTTATATTAAGAGCCTAAATATTCAAGATCAAAATCTCCTCTCGACCATTTTTTTCTGTGATGAATCAGTTATGACCAACTTGGTACCTTTTAATTGCTTTTAGCTTAAAGTCTACTTTGTTAGATATTAGGATGGCTTCTGTTGTTGTATCCATTTTGTTAGTGTGTGTTTTTTATAGGTGAGTTGAGCCTATAGGTGAGGGATATTAGTGAACACTGATTGATATTTCTTGCTATTTTTGGTGGTAACTTGTTTTTATTTCCTTTCCCTGGAGTATTCTTCTGTGGGGTTATTGATTGTTTGTGCTTTCATGGGTGTATCTGGGGTCCTAAGGTTCGAGTTTTCCCTCTAATGCTTTCTGTAGTGCTGGATTGGTAAATAGGTACTGTTTCAGTCTTAATTTTTCATGAAATATACTATTTACTCCATCAATGGTGATTGATAATTTTGTAGGGTATAGTATTCTAGTTTGACAGCGGTGCTCTTTTAGCATCTGTATAATTTCTGACCAAGTCCTTCTAGCTTTCATTGTTTCCATTGAATAGTCAGGTGTTATTCTGATGGGTCTGCCTCATGGGTAAGTTGGCCCTTTTCTTTTGCAGCTCTTAATTTTTTTCTTTGTTCTGTATGCTTTGTGGCTTGATTATTATGTGGCATGCTGAATTTTTTGGGGGATCAAATCTATTTGGTGTTCTGTAAGCTTCTTGTATCTTTATACTTATTTCCTTCTTTAAGTTAGGAAAGTTTTCTTCTATGATTTTATTGAATACATTATTTGTGCCTTTGAGCTGGTATTCTCCTTCTTCTATTTCTATTATTCTCAAGTTAGGTCTTTTAATGGTGTTCCAGATTTCCTGAACATTTTGTGTTATGGTTTTTGTGGTTTTAGTATTTTTTTTGACTGATATATCTATTTCAGCTACTGTGTTTTCCACTTCAGAGATTCTCTCTTCCATCTCCTGGATTCTGTTGGTTATGCTTGTATCTGTAGTTCCAGCTTTTTTCTTCAGGTTTTCTATTTCCATCTTTGCTCATTTTGTGCCTTTTTATTGCTTCCATTTCAGTTTTTAGTTCGTGGCATGTTTCTTTCATTTTTTTGGTTTACGTTTTCTTGGTTTCTTTCACAGATTTATTCATCTCTTCTAGTTTTTTGTTTGTATTTCTTCTATTTCTTTAAGGGAATATTTCATATCTTTTTTGAGGGCTTTAATGATCTTTATAATGGTATTATGGTGTTGCTTCCTTCTGCTTCCTCTTCATTGCTCTGTTCAGGTTTTGTAGTTTTAGAGCCACCACATTCTTCAGGATTTACCTTGTTGTTCTTCATACTATTACATATATATTTTTGTACTGGTGTCTGCCCATGGCTTCATAGTTCACAATTAGGTGGCTCCTGGTAGTTGTGGAAAGAGGGCTTGTGTGTCTCCTGTAGCCTCTGAGCAAGGGGGCTGCTCAATCTCTGACTCTGCTCTGGGCAGGTTTCTGAATTTCAAGTCCTCAGTTTTTCTCTGCTGATGCAGTTGAGGGCAGGGTTGTCATGTGATGCCCCCTCTTTTAGGTGTAGCTGGAGGAGCCTCTCACTGCCAATCTTTATTCCTGTCTGCTAAAGAGTGTTTACAGACAGGCACAAAAGACAGAACCTGGTCCAGGAACACAACTTTCCTGTGCAGGGATTCATGCCGGTGCCTGCTGACTGCACCTCACCTCTGGGCAGAATCTGAGTCGGGATTTCAAAGTCCTCACTCCTTCCCTGCTGATGCAATTGCAGGCAGGGTGACTGTGCAATTTCCCTTGTTTTAGTAGCAGCTGGAGGTGCCCCTCATAGCTAAACTCTATTCCTGTCTGCTAAGGAGTGTGTGGAGATACACAGACAGAACCTCCTCCTTTAATATTTTTACAGACAGATAATGAACATTTTCCTCAAACAGTCATGGATAGCTAAACATTACATAGGCTTATACTCCATATAATAGGTCTAAAACAATAGAGATAAGAGAATTTATGTATCAGCAATACTTCCTACTGGGGTAGTTTTGATGAGATATCATCCGTACGAAGGGACATAGCACTGCAGGGAAACTAAAAACCTAAAAGTCATAAAATAAAGGAACACAAAAAAAGAGATTACTTTTCAGTTCATCAGGGGTCTGTAACTGGACAGTGCTCAGGTGCAGATGAAAAGCACTCAGGTCAGATCAAGTCATTTCAGTAAGAGATAGCACTATAAATAATGAGCTGTTCTCTAGTGAGTCAATCACTACCAACTGCCTGTTGAAAATGTCAGAGTTGTCAAGGTCAGTTGCTGTTCAGCTGATGGCAGAATTGACCTAATGTCACTTACAAAGTGTCTATAAATTAAATTTGACCAATTCAGAAAAGATTATTTTTGGTTCAAAAGATAGTATTCAAAGCAATAATATTTGAGCAATGTGGTTTGATTCAACTTTACAATGTGGAGAAAACTATCCTTTAAACCAATTTCATCATATAAATCAGTGTATAGATTCAGTCAAAATATTAGCATTCCTTTCGCTGTCATCAGATCTTCACTAAGGCTTTTGGAAATGGCTGTGGTCTTTGGAAGTGAAATGGGGCTGATGCATTTTAAAGTCACCATAAGTACACAAAAATTGAGCTAATAAGGAAACACAATTACCAACAGGAAGTGAATAAAAAGTTGAAAAGAAAACCAATTAAATATTTGTAAAAATTTGGCATTTTATAAAATCTCATGTTAACACCATGGACTATTAAAATAAATTACAGATGAAAACACAACATTCTGAAAACTGGCTGGCTTTACTATTTTGATTGGTTTTTGTCAATTACAATTTATGTGTAAAGTAACACTAAAAGCTTTTGAATTGGATAATCCATGTGCATCATCTTCCAAAATTTAGCCTACCTTGGGACCTCCTGCCCTTGCAGGAGGAGGAGACTAAGTGATGTGGAGGAGAGAGTGACTGGAAGAGGCAGGAGGCAGAAGGGAGTTTGTAGTAGGGTATACATGGATAAAAAACATGACTTTATTCATAATAAAAAAGTAGAAAAAACACATTTTATCCTTATTTCTTAATGTCATTAGTGAGACTTCTCTTTACCTTTGTGGGAAAGTTTAGATTTTTCTCCAGAGCATTTAATAACACAGAATAATTAACAGAAAATTTGAAGTAACTTCAAGTCAGAGATAATGGAAACAATCCCTAAAGCACTATGCAAACTCTTGGACAATTTATACATATTCTGTGAAATGGTGAATATAATGGTGATGTGTAATATCATTCCAGAGGCATTCTCTGTATCTTAAACAAACACTTTCTTTGCTAAATAATTAATATATTTTGCATACATGAGACAACTGGTAAAAAGGTAATAAAATTCTAAAAGGAAAATTTTCCTTAATATAATAATTTAAATTTAAACAGGAAAGTGATTATGTAAAATTATTTGAAATTATCTCCAAACTTTCTACAAAGAAAAGCAATAAGAGCAAAAAATTATGAATGTAAGTAGAAAGAAAAATAATTTTATCTTTGTTGTTATAACTTCGTTTTGTGATAATTTTTTTGTTTTTTTAATTTTACTTTCTTTATTGTTATGAATAAAGAAGTCACATTTTCTATCCTTGTATATCCTTATTCAAGGTCCCTTCCCCCTCCTACCACATCAGGTCATTCTCTCTTCTCCACATATCCCCATCCCCAACATGGGCAGGCGGTACCAAGGTCCCACTGTTGCAATATGGCTTAATTCAGCCTCCACTCCTGGAAAATCCAGTTTTCTCCCCCCAATCTCAAGACTGAGTCAGGTGTTCTCTGGGGGAATGGGATCCAAGGAGTCAGTCTAAGATGTTTCTGATCCCAAGCTGTAGTTTTCAGCTTGGGCATGGTTTGCTATTTTGTTGTTGTTGGTTTTTTTTGTTTGTTTAGAGTCCACTAATGAGTGAATACATCCCCTGCTTATTTTTGTGAGTTTGTGATACCACACACAGGAGGATATTCTCCAAATCCATCCATTTGCCTGCAAACTTTTGAATATCATTTTTTCATACTGGGGTATAGATGTACCACAGTTTGTTAATCCATTCTTCAGTTGAGGGACATCTAGGTTGTTTCCAGGTTCTTGCTATTACAAATAACGTTGCTATGAGCATAGTTGAGCTAATGCCTTTAGAGTGTGACTGTGCGTCTTTCGGGTATACACCCAGAAGTGGAATTGCTGGGTCCTTGGGGAGATTGATTCTCAATTTTCTGAGAAACTGCCATACTGCATTTCAAAGTGGCTGAACAAGCTTACACTCCCACCAACAATGGAGGAGTGTTCCCCTTGTTCTGCATCCTCACTAGCATAGGTTGTCCTCTGTGTCTTTTATCTTAGGCAATCTAACAGGTGTTAGGTGGTATCTCAAAGTCGCTTTGATTTGCATTTCCCTGATGGCTAAATATGATGAGCACTTTTCCAGGTGCCTTTCAGTCATTCATAATTCTTCTGCTGATAATTCCCTTTTTAGATCTGAACCCCATTTTTTGATTGGGTTATTCAAGGCTATGGACTCTAGATTCTTGAGTTCTTTATGTATCTTAGAGATCAGTCCTTTATCACTTGTAGGGTTGGTGAAAATCTTTTCCTAATCTGTAGGCTGACGTTTTGTCCTAATGAAACTGTCCTTGGCTTTATAGAAGCTTCCTAGCTTCAGGAGATCCCACTTATTGATTGTTGATCTTAGTGTTTGTGCCACTGGTGTTATATTTAGAAAGAGGTTGCCTGTGCAAATATGTAGAAGTGTATTTCCCACTTTCTTTTCTATCAAGCTTAAAGTGGCTGGGTTTATGTTGAAGTCTTTGATCCACTTGTATTTGAGTTTTGTGCAGGGTGACAGGATTGGATCTACTTGCAATTTTCTACACACTTCCATCCAACTATGCCAACACCATTTGTTAAATATGCTATCTTTTTCCCATTGAATATTTTCGGGCTCTTTGTCGATGATCAGGTGTTCATAGGTTTTTGGGTTAATGTTTGGATCCTCAATTCTATTCCATTGATCCACAAGTCTGTTTTTATGCCAGTACCAGACTTTTTTTTTTTTTTACTGTAGCTCTATAGTATAACTTGAAATCAGGGATGGTGATACCTCCTGAGGTTCTTTTATTGAGAAAAATTATTTTGACAATCCTGGCTTTCCTGTTATTCCAAATGAAATTGAGTATTGTTCTTTCAAGGTCCAAAAAATATTGTGTTTGCATTTTGATGAGCAGTCCATTGAATCTGTAGATTGCTTTCTTTTAACTGTTAGAGTTCTGTAATATATTTGTTGCTTTTGCCATTTTTGAAAGTTACAGTGATTAGAAAGAGGGTACTCACATAAAAGAGCATCTATGAATGCCTGCTTCCTCTTAGCTTCCTTTTTATTGTTCTCTATTTTCTTTTATGTGAGTATAACTTGAAAAATATTTAAATTTAAATAATCATGAAATCATATAGATTCTCCTGGTTATTTACCAACAAATCTACAATTTTAGAGAATCAGCAGTTATGATCACCTGAAGTAGTTATACTAAATAGTATACAAATTTATAATCTGAGTATACACAGATAGGACACTCTTAAACACCCTAGACATTAATGTTTTTGAATATGTTATTTTTTGAAAGAATCAAATCGTCAGGATGAGGAAATCAGACACGCCTGGAGTGGATGTTGAACTAAGCCACCTTGGAACCTTGGGATCTCCTGCCCTTTCTGGGGAGGAGATGAGGAAAAGAGGGAAAAGAAAGAGTGATCAGGAGGGGTTGGGAGGGGGAAGGGAGTTTGAACAAGGGCCTGCATGAATAAAAAATTAAACTGTATTCAAAAATTAAAGAATGATTAAAAAACATTTTTTACTTATAATAAAAATTTGCTGACACTTTGTAACCACCTCACACCCACAAAGAATCCAATGGTCACCCATAAAATCTTTGACAAAGCTTCTTGTGGTATTTGTTTTGTGGATGAATTCCACATGTATGCTTTACTTTTAGAGCATCCATTAATATATCTGTTCTTTGCTTTTAAACTTTCATTTTTTTCATTTTACAGAAAATAACTCACTTAAATATAATTCTCTTTATCATATTAAACTCTAAATAGAATTTTTCTAGGCAAAATATAGTTTGTAATGTAAATACCTCAGAGTCAATGATATATTATTTTTTTCCTGATTCATATTATCACCACCTTGACTACATAGGCCATGAAGTTTTGCAGGTGTTTTTCTGGTCTTCTTATATACATATTTAAACCCTCTTTCTCCTTTCCAGGAATGGAAAGATTTATAATATCTTATGTAGTTGCCAAGAAATAAACTTCCAGGTGAAATACACCAAAGCCACAATTGAGAATTATATATAACTATGCATTAAACTTTCTATATCACTATATATAGAGATGTGTCTAAAATTATATATATATATGTATGTATTGTGTGTGTGTATGATGTTTATTTCTGTCTTATTTAACAACCAAGGATGAAGTAAAACCAGAGACCTGGTTTTTTCTATGCTGTTTTCATTTTGTGAAGTTAATTCTTTTAAAAGAAGGTATAGATTAACAAAAAATTGTTAGAATTTACATAGAAATCCTGTGTACTTCCTACCCTACTACATGCTTCATCTCTCTAATATCAACAGTTTATATGAGCATTGTATACTTTATAAAATATATAAGTATATGCTGCCATATCAATATCACCAAAACTCCATCTTTTACAGTTTGCTCATAAGTTTTGTAAATTTTGAAATCTAATATAAAGAAATATTTCTTTTCTATCATTAAAGAGTAATTATAAAGATGTAAATATGTTTATATTTGTGAAGATTTTATTTTTGATGCTTAGAGTCACTTCCTGATCTGCCAGGGCTTCATAGTAAGACCATTTTTGTGTTCGTATTCATGTGGTTGTTTTATTTCTGTTCAATTTTATTTTAGGTGTTTTTTTTTAAATAGTTCAAGATGTATATCACAAACTCTAGGGGCAATGATAGATTTCTTAAAAGCATATCTGATATATTAAGAGCAATATAATGAGAGAATATAAAACTCTCAGTTAAACCAAAGAACCAAACAGAAGAAAAAAAGCATGAAAGCAGCAAATCTGAACACTATCGATTTTATTAACTATTACTCTATTTATATCAATCTCCACTCTAAATATCACAGAGTAAACACACCAGTTAAAAAAATAGATAACATGGTATAAAAAAGGCTCAATATACTTCCATTTGAGGTATACACATAAATTAGAGTACAGTTTCTTGATGACATTCTCCTACACCTTAATATGTTTTCTCACTAAACACCCCCAGAAAACTGATAAAAATCTGATTTTGTTGATTTGAACACTCTCTCTATGTTTTTTGATTAGTTTGGCTAAGGGCTTATCTATCTTGTTAATTTTCTCAAAGAACCAACTCTTAGATTCATTGATTCTTTTTATTGTTCTTTTTGTTTCAATTGTATTGATTTCAGCTCTAAGTTTGATTATTTCCTGCTGTCTACTCCTTCTAGCTGAGTTTGCTTCTAATTGTTCTAAGGCTTTCAGCTGAACTCTTAGGTCTCTAGTGTGGGATTTCTCTAGGTTTTTCATATAGGCATCTTGCCCTATGAATTTTCCTTTAAGACTGCTTTCATTGTGTCCCACAAGTTTGGATACGTTGTGGATTCATTTTCATTAAATTCTAGGAAGACTTTGATTTGTTTCTTAATTTCTTCCTTGACCCAGAGATGGTTCAGCTGAGTGATGTTTAGTTTCCATGAGTTGGTAGGCTTTCTTTGGGTTTTGATATTGTTGAACTCTAAATTTCGACCCTGGTGGTCTGATATGTTACAAGGGATTATTTCCATTTTTTTTAATCTGTTGATATTTGCTTTATGACCAATTATGTGGTCAATTTTGGAGAAAGTTCCATGAGGAGCTGAGAAATATGTATATTCCTTTGCGTTTGGGTGGAAGCTTCTGTAGATATCGATTAAATTCATTTGCATCATAACCTCTTTCAGACTCCTTATTTCTCTGTTGAGGCTCTGTGTGGTTGATCTATCCAGGGTTGAAAGTGGGGTATTGAAGTCTCCCACTATTAGGGTGTAAGAATTGATGTGAGATTCGAGCTTTAGCAGTATTTCTTTTACATAACTAGGTGCCCTTTTATTAGGGGCATAAATATTCAAGATTTAAATTTCCTCTTGACCAATTTTTCCTGTGATGAATAAGTAATGACCATCTTGGTCCCTTTTTATTGTTTTAACTTAACATCTACTTTGTTAGATATTAGGATTGCAACCCCCGCTTGTTTCTTAGGACCATTTGACTGGAAAAATCTTTTCCCAACCCTTTATTCTAAGCTTTTGTCTGTCCTTGTGGTTGAGTTGTGCTTCTTGAAGGCAACAGAAGGATGGCTTCTGTTGTTGTATCCATCTTGTTAGTGTGTGACATTTTATAGATGAGTTGAGTCCATTGATATTAAGGGAAATTAGTGACCAGTGATTGATATTCCCTGCCATTTTTGGTGGAAACTTGTTTATATTTCCTTTCTCTGAAGTATTCTTCTGTGGACTTATTGATTGTTTGTGATTTCGTGGATGTATCTGGGGTCCTTAGGTTGGAGTTTTCCCTCTAATACTGTCTGTAGTGCTGGGTTGGTAGATAGATATTCTTTCAGTCTGACTTTGTCATGAAATATCTTGTTTACTCTATCTATGGTGAGTGATAATTTTGCAAGGTATAGTATTCTAGTTTGGTAGCCATGCTCTTTTAGCGTCTGTATAACTTCTGACCAAGCCCTTCTAGCTTTCATTGTTTCCATTGCATAGTCAGGAGTTATTCTGATGGTTCTGCCTTTATATGTAAGTTGGCCCTTTTCTTTTGCAGCTCTTAAATTTTTTTCTTTGTTCTCTATGTTTTGTGGCTTGATTATAATGTGGCGCTGACTTTTTTTGGGGGGTCATATCTATTTGGTGTTCTGTAAGCTTCTTGTATCTTTATAGGCATTTCCTTCTTCAGGTTAGGGAAGTTTTCTTCTATGATTTTATTGAAAACATTATCTATGCCTTTGAGCTGGTATTCTCCTTCTTCAATTCCTATTGTTCTCAAATTAGGTCTTTTCATGGTGTCCCAAATTCCTTGAACATTTTGAGGTATGTCTTTTTTAGTTTTACTATTTTCTGTGACTGATATATCTATTTGAGCTACTGAGTCTTCCACTTCAGAGATTCTATCTTCCATCTCTTCAACTCTGTTTGTTATGCTTGTATCTGTGGTTCCAGCTTTTTTCTTCAGATTTTCTATTTCCATCTTTACCTCATTTTGTGCCTTTTTTATTGCTTCTATTTCAGCTTTATTTCCTGGCATGTTTTTTTCATAGATTTGTTCATGTCTTCCAATTTTTTTGCTTGTATTTTCTTCTATTTCTTTAAGGCTATTTTTCATATCTTCTTTGAGAGCTTCAATGATCATTACAAAGGAATTTTTGGTGATGCTTCCTTCTGTTTCCTCTTCATTGCTCAGTTCAGGTCTTGTATTTTTAGGATCACCCCTTTCTTCTGGAGTTACCTTGTTGTTCTTTATATTATTATGTAAGTTTTTACACTGGCACTTGTCCATGGCTTTAGTGGTTCACGATTAGGTGGCTTCTGGTCAGTTGTGCCACTCAGGCTTGTGTGTCTCCTGTGACCTCTGAGGAAAAGGTCTGCTCAATCACTACTTCTGCACTGTGCAGAGGACTGAATTTCAAGTCCTCAATCTTTCTCTGTTTGACCAATTAGAGGCGGGGTGACAGCTGTGCAAACTCCCTTAGAAGCAGCTTGGGTGACCATGATAGACAGAGTTTATCTCTGCCTGCTCCAGAGAGCTCTGGGACATGCTCTGAAGACAGCACCCAGTCCTGGAACCTGAACCGAAACCGATGGGAGCTCAAGTCTCCTCTCCCTGGCAGGGTACAGGCGCTTGGGCCTGCTGACCCATCCTCACCTCTGGGCGGTGTCTGAGTCTGTCCTAGAGGGTCCCCAGTCCTTATCTGATCACTCAGTTGGAGGTGGGGAGTGGTGCGAATTCCCTCAGCAGCAGATTGGGTGACCTTGACAAGCAGAGTTTGTCTCCACCTGCTCCAGAGAGCTCTGGGACAGGCTCTCAAGATAGTATCTTTACAAATGGTGTTGGCATAGCTGGATGATAGTGTATATAAAAATGCAAATAGATCCATGCATATCACCCTGCACAAAACTCAAATCCAAGTGGATCAAAGACCTCAACATAAATGTAGGCTCACTGAACTTGATAGAAAAGAAAGTGGAAAATACCAACACATTGACACAGATGGGGACTTCCTAAATATACCACCAGTAGCACAAACACTAAGAACAACAACCAATGAGTGGGATATCCTAAAACTGAGAACTTTCTGTAAGGCAAAGGACACAGTCTATAAGACAAAATGATAGCTTACAGAATGGGAAAAGATTTTTACCAACCCTACAAATGACAGAGGATTGATCTCTAAAATATATAGAGAACTCAAGAAACTAGAGCCCAAAACATAAATAACCCAATAAAAAATGGGGTTCAGAACTACAAAGGAAAGATAAAAGATACAAATGACATCCTATGCTACAGAGGTTGTGAAGCAAGGGGAACACATCTCCATTGTTGATGGGAGTGTAAGATTGTTCAGCCACTCTGAAATGCAGTATGGCAGTTTCTCAGAAAACTGGGAATCAATCTCCCCAAGGATCCTGCAATACCACTACTGGGCATATACCCTAAATAGACACATTTGCACTCCAAAAGCATTAGCTTAACAATGTTCATAGCAGTGATATTCTTAATAGGAAGAACTTGTCAACAACCTAGTTACCCATCAACTGTAGAATGGATTAACAAACTATGGTACATCTATATAATGGAGTACTACTCAATTTAAGAAAAAATGATATCCTAAAATTTTCAGACAAATGGATAGATCTGGAGAATATCCTCTTTAGTGAGGTATCACAAACCCAAGCTCTTAACTACAATCACTGAACAGTTTGGGGTCTGTCATCTCTTATGCCTCTAGTCTCAGCTACTTTAAAAAAAAGATAATTCCTCATCTGAGAAAATGCATCATTCTTTTCCTTTCCAAAGTATAAATTACCTCTTGTTTCTTTTGAAAATTTTACAATCCTGGAACAACACTCCACTGGTAACTTTTTTGTTGTTTTCCTAACAGTAAAAAAGGTTATAAAGTTTACTTTATGATGATGAGAAATGAACAAAGAATTCCTTAAATTATTTTTCAGCATTATATTCAAATAACTTAATTGTAGCATGATTTAAAACATCACTATTAAATACATTAAAATTCCATTATAATGATTTGACTAAAATGCTAATAACTTTACCATTTTTCTTTAAGTGCTGTTGATTCTAAATTTGGCACATTAACTATTGAATGAAATTGAAGAAAATCTGAATATCATTTTTTATATAACAGTCAAAAATAAATCATTGAAACTACACTGAAAACTTACTGAATAGATAAAATACCACTGATATAAATAAAATTAAGACTGATTATTCTAAAATGAATCACTCAAAGACAGAAAATAAATAGATGGTGTTTTGCTAGAAAAAATAGGGATATTAGATAATTTAATAAACGCGACACAACAAGCTGAACATGAGATAAGTGTTCATCATGTGCCTTTGACTTGGTAGTTACATTAGCACTTTTTGTGTAATTAGTCATCTTTGGGAATTTTAAATGTTTTTTGAACCACATATTATTTACCTTTGATTGTAAACTTATATTTTATCATAGCCTTATACCAAATATGAGTATAGATCAGGCCTCTTTGATTAACATAATAGCTATTGCACAAATTCTATTTGGTCTCATAATAAAAACATAGAGCCAGATATTGTAGAAAAGCTGAAAGATCATAGACAGAGGAACAAGGAGCAGCCACTTCATACCTAGTCACTCTTCAAGAATCATCAGAGTGAATGCCTCTGAGCCCTCAGCCTAAAGAGAAGTATAGGCTAAGGGCTGACCTCCTGCCTCTTCGAGCCTTATCTTTTTCTGCTCAGAATCTCTCACTTCCTGGCTTACCTTTCCTAGTGCTAGGACAAATGGGGTGTGTATTTCCTAAATACTGGGTGCATAAGTATGAGATCCCAAGTGCTCAGATTAAAGGTGTGTACCACCACTACAGGATGTGGGCCATACTCCCCAATCTTTAAGACTAAAGCTTAGCTTTGTAGTCTAATTTTCAGGCAAACTTTATTACATAAACAATATATTACAACAGATAATCTATTACAAGGGTGTAGCATGACCAATCCTATTTTTAACCCTTAAGACTGTGAAGAAAAACAGTGTTAAAAATGGTTATACCTATATCAGGCCTTAACATTTTTCTCTTGGTAATTTTTACTATATCTAGTGGGGATAATTTTGTTATATTGACCTCCTATCCTTTCAGTAAATCCTAGATCGTTGCTGTTGTGATTGTTTAGATGAAGAAATTTGCCATTTTATTAAAATGTTCAACTGGAAAAATAAAAAGTTTGGTTTTTTATATTTCTTTATTCTTTTATAACTTATGTTTTATATTTCTTTATTCTTTTATAACTTATGTTTGATACAGAATATCGAATAGGTCAGAGTAGCCTTGACCTTGTCATGTACCCACTATCTAGCAAATGTCTGGTAATCATCTGGTTTCTAAATATGATTCTGACATGCATATACTTTTTACAAAATATATTGAATGGTGGTAAGAGTTGTTAAACAAGTCTCCATTCAAACATGATTCTTTACCTTTACTGTCAACAATTACAGAAGAATTTCATATGCTTATTCTTTTGTCATGTGGTAGTTTCAGCCAATTTTTCTTGTTCATTAAATTTTAAAAGCTTTAACTCACTTTCCTCATGCAAATATGACCTTCATATCTTAAAAAATGTTTTAAATCCTTTATGTGTGATTACTTATCTTGTTTGTCCAATAAAGGTAATATTAATTTTTAATTAATCTTTTGCTAGTACATGCTAGTTTTCGCATTGAGAAAACCAATTAGAATATATCACAATGAAATAGACAGTTTTTTACATTTAACCATTTTATGTGTACATCTTTATGCTTCATCCACAAAGAAGTACAAATGTATGAATATGTCAGATTCTTTTATATTCAATTTTCCTTTATATTTCAATAACAGAAAAATGAGAATAGTAAAAGTTTTCTAAAGTGAAATCTTCATGTTTTAACAGTTACACAACCAGGAAGCATATTTGTATCTAAAAAGCCAAGATTAAAGCATATTCTCTTTGTTGATATATTTGTATGTTTTTTTTTGAGACAGATCATCAAAACAATTCACAGATTTAGTTTGAATTGAATACATAAAACTCATAATTTAGAATGTTGAGGTGTTGTCACTTCACATGAAATGGTAAATGAGAATTTGAGAACTCTGTGAGTTGAAGAGATCTGGGAATTTGAGAGGACCACATTAGATAGAAATTAGGGAGAAAAGAAGAATATAACAAAACAACACACAGAGAAAACTCAAGATCAACAGTTCTTATATATGGTGTTAATTAGTCTACTGATTGAGGCATGTGTGAAGAAACAATTTGAAAGCAGAAAATATAGAATTTTGTTGTTTAATATAGAATTATGTTGCTTCAACAACATTCATAATATTACTTGTTTCTATGATGCTACCTAGAAAATTACACTGTTCAAGCACTGCATTAAATATATAAGAAAAATCTTGTACAGTGTTAAGGAATAATTATTCTAAGATGAATATTTACTTTGAATGTTGTAAAGTGAGCAAAAAGGAAGCCTATTTCAAGTAAATTAAGTGAATTAAACTGACAAAAAGTGAAAACATTTGAAAGTAATGAGGATGTATTCCACATAAAATTTTGATTTTTAATTATTGGAAGATAAAATTATCTAGAAATGACAAAATAATCACAATGAATAATACTAAACATAAACTTTTGTGTGTGAATAACATAAGGAGGTGGGAGGTGATGAAGAAGTTACAAAAGTAAGAGAATTGGCAATAATTTGTTAAAGTGTCAAGGTAATTGTATCTTTTTCATTCAAAATATTAAGCAAGTCCAAGGTGTTTCAAGTCCCAAGTTGTTCAGTTGTTGCGTTTTGCAGCTTGGGAATGATTTGCTTTTGTTTAAAGTCCACTGTTCCCTCCAGAGGAATACATGACCCAGTCTTTATGTTGGGGTGAGAAAAGTGAATCTCCCAGGAGTGGATGCTGAACTAAGCTACTTTGGGACCTTGGGACCTCCTGCCCTTGCTGGGGAAGAGATAAGAGGATGAGGAGAAGAAAAGAGACTGGGAGGTGCAGGAGGGGGAAGGGTCTTTGAAAAAGTGGATTCATGGATAAAAAATGAGACTTTATTCATAATAAAAAAGGAAAAAAATATACAAAGACATAAAACATGGACTCCAAAAAAAGAGTCTTTCATCTTTCAAATGTTTGATGTAATTCATTGTGTAACACTACTAATGTATTAAATTATTTCTATCCAGTCTTACTAGGAAGTCTACCTTAAACAAATCAAAATTCTAATTAGTGCTTAGTTATCATTTATTTGGTACCATGATTTGAATAGTTAGACTAATGTGTGGCAAAGGTTCTCTAAATTTTTTAAGTAAGAAACAGAAAGTAAGTTTATTCATGTGAAAAATGTGAAAACACATTGTATTGACTTAATAAAATTAAGGAATTTAAAAAAGAATAATAAGCAGAGATGTGTAAATAGAACAGGACTCCATATTTCTAGAGTTAAAATGTATGATGCAATAGTAGATGAAACTAGGATTTCATTACTGTCAGACAATATAAGAAAAAAATTAGGAGCTCATTAAAATGAAGAGGAGAATATGAATTTAAAGAATAATGAGTAACTAAATTGTGTGACAATTTAAGAAATCTTTTATATATTCTTAGATATATTGGCCCAAACAGAAGCTGTACAGGGCTTGCTGAGGACATTTGGATTGATAGCTATAATATTTTCACCCCTCCCCAATTCAATGATACCTATAAAAATCAGGAAACCCAAAAAATAAATAATATGAAGATAATGTCTTTCATTTAAGTAAGATAAAAAATATGTAAATAAATGTAACCAGAGAAATAAGACAATACAAATAAGTAGGACCATAGATGGTAGCTTATATTTTGTCTGCAAAAATGTAGGTAAACAAAGGAGAGAATAATAACTTGAAAATCCTCAAAGAAAATGAAGTTAAGCTAATTTTTTTCAGTGGATAAGTTCTCCAGACTATGATCCAAATGATTTATTTAAAGACTGAGAGCATCTATTGTTAGCAGACTTCCATAACAAGAAATTTTATATGGAGTCGTTTATGTCAAATAGAAAAAAAAAGAAAGAAAGAAATGCAGATGTCTACAAAAGTATGAAGAGCATCAGAAATATTAGATGAGTACAGAAACATTCTACTCGGGCTCTGAGAAGTGCACATTGGCAAACATACATGTGATGCATTTTCACACATATACAACATACACAAAACCTAGATACAGAGAAAAGTACTTTACAACAAGCAGAAAACAACCAAGGTATATATTGTGTTCAAATGTCAAATCTCTAAAAAAGATCAAATCAATTAAATCTAACATAGTATGCATTAGAAGCAAGAAGAGTTTACTCTGGAACAAAACAATTATCTGCTTCTTAACAATCTATCACTTTTAGTAGCCAGTTAAATGAGTTATGAACCCATCAAAGGACAAAAAGAAAAATAAAATGCATAACACAAAGTGAAAAAAGGGGTTGTTGGTTTTTCTTTTGATCTAGTCTCACATTGGAACATAAAATGCTGTTGTTTTTGTTCTTTTGATCTATTGGCTCTTGGGGGCTCACCATTCAGCTCTCAAATATGTCACACAGAGCAGCTAACTCTTAATTATAAATGCCCCAATTTAGTTTAGCTTAGCTTTTGACAGCTTTTCTTCACTTTAAATTTTTGCATTTACCCTTTGTCTTTTGACCTTTTTATTTTATTATTCTGTTATCTTATTTTCAATCATACGCTATGGCTGACTGTATGGATGGTGCCTGACACCTAGTGTCCTCCTTTCTTTGTTCTCTTGTTCCTACATCTTTCTCCTCCCAGATTTCTCCTACTATTTATACTCTCTGCCTCTCAAATTTACCTATCATTTCTCCTTCTTCATTATTGACCATCAATTCTTTATTAGATCATCAGGTGTTTTAGACAGGCAAAGTACTACAGCCTCACAGAGTTAAGCAAATGCATCATGAACAAAAGTAACACTCCTAAAAGTAATATTCTACAACAAAAAAGGAAAAGTCTACATAATTTATGATTATAACTATATGACACTGAATCAAATAACACTATAGGTTTATCATTGTCAGTTAGGAAAGGTTGCATAAAGTGCTAAAGAAAGAAGTGGAGCAAGGGTAAATAGAATTCTGAGCATTTTCAGAGCAGTGAAAGTAGTCTAGTTTTATCAAAATATATGTATCCAAATGTACCAGACTTTTTCTTTTAGACTACCAACCAGCTCTGAAATCATAGAACTTCTATTTAGTTATGAATGACTTCTATACATTTATGGAATACATGGCCTAGCTTTGGCTTGTTTCTGGCAAGCTCTTTTAACTTAAATCAATCTGTTTCTTAGTATCTACCTTTTTCCATGGGACTTTTTACTTTTTCTTTCTTTCTTTCTCTCTCTCTCTCTCTCTCTCTCTCTCTCTCTCTCTCTTTCTTTCTTTCTTTCTTTCTTTCGTTCTTTCTCTCTCTTTCTCTCTCTCTTTCTTTCTTTCTTTCTTTCTTTCTTTCGTTCAGTGCTTTAAGTGTCTGGCTGGTGACAGCTGCCTCCTTTCTTGCCCATGGCATCTCCTTCATTGTCTCCATCTGCTACGTCTTTTTTTATCTTTTCTTTTCCAAGCCTAGGTTCCTCATCCTCTTTATTCTGTCTTCCTGCCAAACCTGCCTATCACTCTTTTGCCTAGCTATTGGCCATTCAGCTTTTTTATTAGACCAATTAGGTGCCTAAATCAGCACCTGATTTATATGTTTATATCATTATAATTTATTACATAATTAAACAGATGCAGCATAAACAAAAATACCATGCATTTTCAGAGTTAAAGTAATGTTCTTGAATGCAAACAAATATAAAATATTTTCCTTTGTCAAAATAATATTCCACAACATCCTAACTCATGAGATATATATATAACAGTGAAATAATAATGTCAATTCTAAACTTTAAACAATATTCATGAGCCAATGTACAGTCATCAATTTTAGCAAATATACAATTCAAATGAAATATATTGATGTAATGTTGTGCACATATGCAATTTGGAATATGTGAACCTTCCTCTCAAATTTGTTTTGAAAACTTAGGTGCTCTAGGAATAGAAACAGAAACCAATATATTTTACAGAGTTGGGTGGATAGACAGGAGAGTATATTTGAGAAGCTGTAATAAGCTATTAAGAAAATATATGGAAATTTTAAAATATAAACTAAATACTTATAATACTAAAACCATATCATCATATTAAATACAGAAAAGGCCGTGGCAAAATTATTACAAAGTATTTCAAATGTTCTTCACTACATAATGCTGAAAACAACTATGACAATCTAATGCACAACAGTTAATCAACAACAAGATAGCAAGTCTTAAGCAACTATTATGTTAGAAAACAATGATGTAGTCTGCAGAATATCACTTTTCATATTACATTTGATATTTGGAAAGTCTATATCAATGACAGAAGACAAAATTTAATTATGAAATTACATAGGTTTTACACTATAAAATAAACAGCCATTGGAGCAGTTCCCATTTTACTACAGTAAATCAATGATGTTCTTGCTGTAAAACCATGTATGATTTCAGCTTACCTGGCCTAGCTTTTCAGTTGAAGTGCATGTCCCAAAGAGCTATGTCCTTAGGTTTCTTTCTGAATTCTTTTCTCTTTTATGAGTATGTGTCTGCTTTGCTTCAGTATACTTTAACAGACCAATGACAGCTTTGCTCTTTTAGTAAACAATTACACTTGATCACATCACACTGGAATTAAGGTTCATTATATCTCACATAAATAAGAAAAATTGATACAAATGTATGAACTGAGTGAATTTAAATGGTACTATAGACTCACAAAATCACTGGTTTAGTTTTAAATTCTAATTAGGATACTTCTGGGTACTGTCATATTTTATTAAATTAGTCTATACTTGTTAAAAAAATAACTACAACAAAGCTTGTTATTTTCAAAGCCAGTGCTAATCAAACTTTGTTTAAATTACTTGTATTTTACTTTACATGAAAGTGCTCTTTGCGAAAAATATTTAAATGATTTTTAATTAACACCCATAAAGAATAATTTTCAGACATATGATGAAGTGTATCATTAATAACATCAAAAAACTCTTTAGTATTTGATTATTTTTCTTATATTTTAATTTGCTGAGTCTGTCTGCAGAAAATAAATTGGAAGGAAAATACTCTTATTTTACAAATCATTTGACAATAGTAAAATAATTGCACCTACGGCTTTACTTTTGAAATGGACTGCCACATTCAGCAAAACTATGAAATGTAAAACTAAAATTTCTAAAATCTATCATAATATTATCATTGCTGACAGACTTTTTTTAGGTGGGAACTAATTTGAAAGATAATTAATACTATTAGAATAGTTTAAAAATATAATACAGGTACATTTATCCATTATGTAAAACCACTAATAATTGCAAAAACTATCTCATAATATTATGCCATCTACAAATGTTTTCCAACAAATTTCCTTAGTAGTAGCCATCTCACTTATTTTTATATAAATGTTTCTAGACATCACATATATTCTTATATGTCATAATGATATGACAATTAAGACAATTTTAAAATTGTCTTTTAAAATTAAAGGAATTTTTAAATAAAGAAAATACTTCCTAGTTTTAAACTAAAACTATACATAGCAAGTAGTTTTATAATCCCCCAGTGTAGGTAAAGTTGCTGGTCCATAAGCAGTTCCCAAATAAACACACAGAGGATTTTATTAATTATAAATGACAGACACATTGCTTAAGCTTATTTCAAACTAACTCTTAGATTTAAATTAAGACAAATCTCTTATCTATGTTTGCCATGTGGCTTGGTAACTTTTCTCCATATGGCATGTCCATCTTGCACTTTTCTTCATTTGCTGGCAATGACTTTGATCCCATACTTACTCTTCCCATCATCCTCAGTTTTGCTTTCTTGCCTAACTTTAACCTGATCAGCTATTGACTAGTCAGCTTATTTATTTAACCAATCACAATCATAAATCTTGATAGTGTGTAAAAGGATTATTGCACAGCATTTTTCCATTTTTGTATAATTAAAAGTATTTCAGCTTTATCATACTAAGATTATATACAACAAAATAGTTATCAAGTATTACAGTTACAGCATCTAGTTCATTTAAGTTTGGCAAAATTAGAAAAAAAAAACATTTTATTGTCTTATATTTGTAAATCTAAACTTTTATTAACTGTAACTATGACTAACAAATCTTTAAGTTTGTCAAAGACCACAGAAGTGTGAAATGTTACATAACAATAGGATCAACTGCCTGCCTGGACAGTCACTCATGGTTCTTCTGTAACATAGGGACCTTCAAATTTGGCCTACAGGCTTAGAGTATCTGACAGACATTTTTGAGATTCAGGGAATATTGAAGTACTGCCCTTTGTTGTCTTGGCAAAGTTTGGCAGTCACTATTTGTTTTGTATTAGGGCAGTTTCTTTGTCCAAATGGCTAACTTTTGCCATAAAAAGTATATTCCATATGGAATTATTTTGATGCCCACCATCTTTCATGAAGTAGATATGTGTTGTCAGGAGCATATGTGTCTTACTGTCATGAAAAGTCTTAGGTAATTAAACATATTAAACAGCATATTCTGTAGGTCTTTGGAGTATTTAAAGACCATCTAAATATATCTGTGTATAAACTTGAAAATATACCTAACCTATCACTTTGACTATGATATATTACTATTAACAGGTATTTCTTAATTATAAATTATATTTTAAATGAGCTGTATAAATTACCTCAAAATACAGTAGAAATATACATAAATATAACAATATCAAATTTAAATTTGTATCAGTGTATCAAAATTTATACCAATATAAAATGTTCAAGACTAGTTGTTATAGTTTTAGTTTAACATTAGATTCAATAATCTGTTCATTAATTATATCATTTCTATATTATCTCTTTTTATCCGAAATAGATTTTTGAATCTTACTTCCTTTGTTGAGCTTTTTTCCTGAAAATTACCCAAAACAAATTGTAATCAACCCACCTAAAATGATAGCAAATATCTGAATACCATCTTTTGGGAATGTGGGCTTTATTCTCTCAAATATCTCTTGTTGTTTGGAAACATAGGTAATTACTGGGTAAAGTTTGAGGAAATGAAGATAATTGTTAGGTCTTGCCTGAGGTATTATGTTAGGCTGGGTCACTTCAACCAGCAGCCTTGAAACTGCTCTAGATGCTGGATTACCCACACCATTTGTTTTTATTGGTTTCAGATCCCCTTGTTTGAAAATACATAAACTTTTAGAGGTAAACTCTATTAATACAAGTATAAAATTCCTTTTACACAAGTCAACCAAAAATGATTTTTGTTATGTGCTTGAGCAAGTAAAATATACATCATGTGTCTTGTAGTTCTTCTAAGTTTATTTTTTATGTCTGTAGGCAGGATTTTAGGGGTCTTTCTTAAAGAAAATTGAACATTTTTAACTTTGAATGAATGTACAACCTCTTTCTATGGAAATAAGAGCATACCATCTCCTCCAATGCCACATACTTTTTGACTTAAATTTTGAAGTCAAGATAATTTCTTTTAAAAGATTTAAGTTGGTTAGTCTATCAGTTTTCATAATTTAGTGTTTATGAGCAGCCAAAACCTTTAAAGATAACATAATAACATATATGATCTAGACTTTCTGTGTTTTTCTCCTCTTTATCTATTCTAATTTTATATTAATTTACTCCCTTTTTAAGGACTTTTACTATTTTAAGACTATATATTTTATTTTATGACTCCCTGTACATTCTCTTTTCTATCCCCAACCTATGCATATTTTGAACACATTGTAACCCATTTAGAGGATTTTTTTGTCTGATACTGTTTTGCTGCATATCTTTACTGTGAGCATGAGAAAAATTCCAAAACCACCACACAGTTTGCTGTACTCTAATGTTTTCTGTTATCATGAGAAAAATTCCAAAACCACCCTGAAATGTGCTTGTGAAGCTTGCCTTGACAGCTCAAACCTGCAGGTAGCAACTGAGAGATGCCTCTCAACCTGGGTGCCATTTTTAGACTAAATTTTCCTGTGCTGACAGCTACTCCCAAATAATCACTCAGAAAGGAAAATATTAATTGTAAAAATTTGGTCAATAGTTCTGGCTTGTTTGGAGCTAACTTTTACATTTAAAATGACTCATATTAAAATATATGCTTTTCCATGTGACTCATGGCTTATTACCTCATTTTCTACTTACCATGCCTTCTCTGAATCTGCCATCCTTCTTCCTGGAGTTTTCTGTGTCTGGCTGTCCTACCTATACTTCCTATGCAGCTACCAGATTTATTAACCAATTTGAGTATCAAATCTTAACAGTTTACAAAAGGATTATTCCACAGCATCCTAGGATAAATTTTTAAATATTAAGTATAATACTTGTAGTGAATGCTGTGACATCATTAGAATGCAGTGTCTTTTGCTGAAGTGATTAGAGTCAAAATGAAAGAGTAAGATTTTTCTTCAGTGGAAAGAATAAATTATATACAATTCTGTGTCTTACAATTACTGTTAAATATAAACTCAAGTAAAAATTTAATTTTAGAGTATTCTTAGTCCCAAAGTTCAATGTTTAGTTTTATTTTTTCTGGTTAAATAGATACATGAAAAATTTTATATTAATATTGAAATATTTTTTTCTTTTCTTTATATTTTTTATGTAAAAATGCAAGTACATTTTAGTAAAACTCTGAGATTAAGGAAAAAGGACTGTGGTAGTTTAAAATTACTACATTTTATAGCATATAATATTCTTATATTTTAACTATTGCAGTTTAAAAATATAGAAATTGTATTTTGTCACATGATTATATTACTATTTTGCAAAAGCTAAATCTGTCTCCTCAATATTATATAAATTTTTACCATTAGTCATTTGAAAAATATTTTTTTACTACAAACCTATATTTCAGGAAAGTAGACATGTTTCAGTATGTGGGTATGTTGACTACTTATTTCATAGAGAATCAAAACCAACAGGATTTAAATGAAAAATGTCATATATACTTAAATATATGCATGCTCATACTAATTTTTTTCTTGGTGTAGGTAAGTGTTTGAGTCTCTTTTTTACTAAATTTGTCTGTTTCTAAGCCTGTGTATATTCACCATTACAAAGTATGACAGCCTTAGCAAACAGATACTAGAATAAGTTAAGTTCTTCATTCTAAATAATGCACATAAGGCTTTTTACAATAACATTTAATTTTTATTGCTTCAATTAATGCTTATGTTTTCTTTTTATAGTTTCATTTCTTGATTTATTACTGCCTATGCTTTAAAATATACAGTAATATTTAGGTGATGGTGACACAAGATTTTAATCTTAGCATTCTGAAAATAAAGGCATATAGATTTTTAAGTTTGAGGCCGGTCTAGTAAATTTGCAAGAGAGCCAGAGCTACACAGAGAAAACTTGTCTTAAACAACAACAACAAACAACAAAAAGTTAAAAGTTATAAGCTACTAAAATATTGACATTAAAGAGACCTTAAGCATAACAAGCTCTTATTCATAAAACATAGTGTTGCATTGTAAAACATTTTAGTAGAAAAGAATTAGTTTAATATAAATTCTGTTTTTGTTTGTTATTTGTTTTTTGTTTGTTTTTACAATGTAAGTGGCCATGTGTCAGACTACTTCTCTCTGGCAGATAAGGCAGAGGGAGATCTGGACCAGCTGACCTTTCCCTGGGGTTGGAGCTAAATGATGAGTGTTAAAGTCCCAGCACCCCCTAACCAATGGGGAAAATCACAAGCTGAGTTTGAAGTCTTGTCAAAGCAAGAACACAATTTATTGCATCAGTGTGGGACTTATATAGGTTTGTGAGAAGGGGATGGGGGTCTTCGGAAGGGGAAAAAGGGCCAATAGTATTTTACCATGTTATCAGAGGCTAGGCAGAGGTGGTCTTAGATCAGGCTATGCTGAGTCACTCACATGTGGAGTTTATGGTCAGATATAGGACGCCAAACTCAAGGAAGGCTTAGGGAATTTACTCTTGACCTCAACCCCACGGCCTCAGAAAGGCCTAACAGCATGAGGAAAAGGTAGAATACTATTTTTCTGTAACCTGCTCTTGATTTTTTCATAAAATTGAATTTTATATTTGAATGTACAATTAATCTATTCCATTACTTCATTTTTTCCAAATAGAAAAGTCAGTTAAGTTGCTGATAACATAGTACCATTGGTAGTGGGCCTCCCTAGTATGCAGAAAATTCTGCATTCTGTCCCCAACAAAATTTAAAATGTGTATGGTAGTGCACATCTGCAATCCCAGCAGTCAGACAGCAGAGACAGGAGAATCAAAAATTCAAGGTCAATTTCAAGCAGAAGCTTTACGAGACAGAAGTTAATCTGGGATACAGGAATTGCAAGATAAAAAGACTAACATATAGACATGGAGGTAAGGGTTTTATCCCTAATAGTATTCAGATATAAAAAAATGTATTTACTTTAAAATGCAATAACTATTTTTGTTGGGGCTTTTGTTTTGTTTGCTATTGATTTTAGGGCATTCTTTTTTTCAAGCATTTATTTTACTTTACTATTTGCAAGAGTCTGATATTGTAAAAACTCTTACTTTACTAATTTTTACCTGAATAACCTGAGGTGAAATATTAAATAAACTACCCACCTTTCACAGCTAGTTAATATCTGAGCTATAGCCACTCAGCATTGTCTTTGCTCTTCAGCCCAAGCATTTATTTCTTCCTCCATCTCTCATACATTAAAATGTAAACTTACTGCTGTAAAATATTGTTTTACCAAAAGTTAGATAAATTTATCTGATTTATTTTAAGAAAATAAATTTTAAAATAATATTACATTTGATGGTGGCTTATAAGATGTAGTGTTTACCTATTTTAATCTTATAGATTTTTCTGCCTTAACCATAGACCACTTTACAAAACAAAACAGTCAAAAAAGAATAATTGAAATTTTATATATAAGTAATATTAGCATTGTCTCTAAACATGTTTCCTGGAAACATTTCTGTGACATAAATAGTTTGTATGAAAAAGCATCTGATCTAAAGATCACATTAACTTTAATTGTAATAAACGTGGAAAAAGCAGGGACAAGTATTTAGTGGTGGTTATTTAGAGTCTAGAACTGTAAGAATTTAGAAACAATCTGCATCATTCTGTACTGTTACCTTTGGTCAGCTTTTTTTCTCCTGCAAAAACCACTTTTCCATTAAAGAAATAAGCATTTTCTGACAGAGAAATAATTATGTTAGAATTCTGGATGTTTTTTGTGAGTCTCAATTCTTTGGGGAAATTATTATTATTATTCTTCAAGGTTTAGAGAAGTAAGTTGCTTTTTTATTAAAGCAAAATTTGTTTCATTACCCTTTTCATTTGCAAGCTTTGTTTGTAGGCCTATAATCCAAGCACAGTGGAGACTTAAACTGGAGGACCTTTTACTTAGAAAGTTCAAGACTAGCTTGATATTAATAAAATCCTGTCTAAAAACATACAAGAACAAAATGATGAAAAATATAATAAATTATTTTTATATGTATCTATAGAAACTATTCATATCCTCCAATCCTCTTTGAGACAACTTATTACATTGTGTATATTTGTAGTATCTAATAAATAAAAGGTATGCACAATAAAATTCCTGACAATGTAACTCAATATAATAATGTACTAATGTGTCTTCTTTGATCAATATATGCCTCATTTACTATGATGGAAATATTGTAATTTAACTCTAAAGTATGTAAGAGGAGGTATTTCTTTCTTTCTTTTTTTTTTGTACTATTCTTCCATCAAAAATCAGTAAAACTTTATTTGCTTCTATTTTTTGCCACTAACAGAAAACCAGAGAAATCAAAAAATATTTTGTATTTACAAAAATAAATGGCCTTTTTACCCAGAGATCAAATACTCAAATGACAACTGGGAAGATGAAATCACCCTCTCCCATAAACACTGATCTGACTCTTGTCATCTTTAGACAAAAGCCTGAGAGAGAGAGAGAGAGAGAGAGAGAGAGAGAGAGAGAGAAGGTATTTCTAGAGAATGATAAAAAAGTATGTTTTGAAATGTAATTAAAGACTTATGTCAGCAATAGATTTTCAAGTTTAACAGAAAATAAGTTTTAGGAAGGAGAATGATCATAAAGACTTTTATTTTTATTTCCTTTTAGGAAGAATAGAGGATTGTATTTATTAATAGTTCCTTCTTTTAACCATTATGCAATTGGCATGTAAAGAAATTGTGCCACAGACTTTGCATGAGAAATGCACAAAAATCAGTTTAACGAAGTAATTTCTAATTTTCTGACTGACATGTAGAATATGGCTCTGTTCAAACATATTCTGTCCAGGTACAAATTCTTATAATTTGAGCACCATGCTAATTTGCTTATGATTGCTTTAACTTCTGGGAATCAGAAAGCAATTGCATTTCAATTTCTAAAATCAAACCCAAGCAATAGGATGAAAATGCCTTCTAGGCATTCTTCTATAAATTATTCCATTTAACCCATGTCACTTTCCTGTTCTGGGCTTGCTGAGGCCCCTAAAATGTTTAGAAATGTTCTCTATGGCATTTTTTTTGTTATATCGTCATTCACAGGAAAGACAAAAGTGCATCTATAAAACAGTTAAAACTAGCTCTTTTAATCTTTAGAAATTTTCTAATTTAAGATGCTTCAAAGATGTGGTGAAATAATAGCAGTTTAGCAATATTTAGAAAGACTACAATAGTCAGTTCATTGTTTAATGAGCCCAACCTTGCCAAACATTTTTTCTAATTTTTAAAAGTTATGAAAATTTTATACATTACATTTTCACCACATGTCTTCTCCTCTCTAACACTGTCCCAAAACATTTTAAAGAGAAAAACTGCAGATAAGCACTATGTTTCTTTCATCCTGATAATAAGATTATCATAGGATAAGGCATCTATAATTTATATTTTATCAATTTAAAACAAAGATTCGTGATCAGGATAAAAACAAAAACAAAACAAATAAATAAGCATAACAAATAAAAGACCTCAACCAACCAAAGAAACAAAAAGGAACAGACATACATGATTAAGCAATTTTGTATATTGGAAATTCTTTAATATAGGCAAAGTATATTGTTTTAGATCCATGCTGCATTTGTACTCTGGATGGATGGACATTAATCAGAGATGGTGTTCAAATAAGTATTTTTCCTATTGGTCTTTTTCCTATGCAATTTATTGTTACTTTGGTGGGAAAAAATCAACTTAAGAGACAGATATGGGCAGGAACTGTGCAAATGACAGTTATTGTTTCTACTTTTGTTCAATCTGATACTTGTGAGCAGTTATAGAAGGGTGCAAACAGACTGTGCACATGAGTATACTGTGGGAAAAAGAGATAAGTAGAAATATTTTTCTTTTGTAATCAGTTCTCAATATGTCAAGAGAATGGAAAAGATGTAGTAACTAAGAAATGAGAAATAAATTGGAACTGTTAATTTATGTGCATTTTTTCATTTATCCTTATCTAGAAATATCAGTCTTTATTATATAACAAAACCATATTAAAAATTTTACTTAGTACTCGTTTTTAGTTCAAATAATAAACCATGATATAATCCTTGAAATTTTCAGATACATATATCAGTATGGAATTACTGAATTAAGCTAATTAACATGAATGAATTGCAATATGGTAGTTTGTGGTGTTCAGATTTAGCTGCAACACAGTGAGTTCCAGAAGTCCCACAGAAGCCTCAGTATAAGCACTAGGTTTCTGTTCATATAGAAGAACAGAGTTAAGCATGGAGAGTAGTGGCATGGTACTTTAAGATAGGTTTCTTGACTCAATGTTAGTGGCATAAGCATGTTGAGGCCATGCTGCCAAACACTATAATAATGCTCATTAGCAGTGGGTGACTGTGCTCTACTTGATGACAGTGTGGACATTAAATTTCTTGTGGTGGTAAACTTGTTTGCTACCAGTGCCTCTGCTAAAAAGCTAAGCTTCTACAGATTAATGAGCTGGGTGGAGACAGCCTCCATAGTCAAGCCTTTAATCCTAGCCACACTTTAGCAGACTAGATGTTGGATCAAAACAAAATAAAGATGTTTGGTAGTGACAGACTCAAACCAAAAAAAAAAACAACAAAAAAAAACAATAAAAACTTCTAAATTGTTTACAGTGTGTTTAAAAATGTACATAGACATGGGAAAGAAAAGAAAAAAGGTAGAGAATGACCTTCAAAAGTAGAGTAAAAATCGAATAAGCTACTTAAAAATAGAATATACACAAACCATTTGGATAATGTATGTTATTGCTTTGTTTGTGTGGTTTATGACTAAAGAGAAAAAAGCAAGAGCTGCTAAAAGACAATTGATTACAAATGCTGTTGGACTAATCCAATTTATAAATTTTGTAAATGCCTTGACTTCAAAATTGAAGTCAAAAGATATATTACTTTAGGGAAGAGGTTTCTTATTTTCATTTTTTTTTAATTAGAGGCAGTAGATTTATTCCAGGTTAAAGAAAATAAGGTTTGATCAAGGAAGACACCCTGAAATACCTCAGACCAGAATGGATGGCCCAGATAATCTAACATTGTAGAGCATCACTGTTACAATTTTCTTTAAGCTATGCCTCAGAACAGCTTCAAGGATAATGCGTAATATGACACAAATTCACAGAATACTCCACTTAGGACTTGACCATAATCTTGAATTTTCTCAGAACCTGTGGCTTGCTTCCAGGCTAATATAGTTGGTAAAAAGAGACCCCCTAAAAATCTCTGATAAAAAAGATAGATACATGAACTTCAAGACCAATAAAAGATCCATCCTCAAGAACCTATAAAATTGCCAGCAGCCTTCAAACAGCAAAAAGTAATAATAAAAAGCTGTGTCCAAATTCCCAAAATATTATTTGTAAATGTATGTTTTCATTATAAATGGCTAGCAGCCATAGGCAATCTCTTTCTAAAGAAAAATGGAGATATAAAAATAATTTTAAAAAGTAGATTATTAAATTGGCTTTAATCCAAAAAAGAGCTGTTAATCTCAAAATACTTTACATTGGTATAGATTTTAGTTTACTGATACAAATTTAAGGTCAATTTTGTTAAACTGTATATATATATATATATATATATATATAATCTTGTTGAAGATATGTTTATCTAACTCATTTAAAGTTTTAATTTATAATTAAAAATGCAGATTAATAGCTATCTAGTAATCTTTGATACTCAAATTTACAGTAACATTAGGGTTTTTTTAGGTATACAAAGATATCTTTCATTAAGTAATTTTCACTAATTTCAAAGACTTACAAAATATAGCATTTAAAATATTTTAAGAAGTTAAACTTTTTAAAATACTGAGACAGGTATTTTAAAAATCTGCATCAAGACAATTCTGGGCATCAAGGAAACTCCATTGTTTCTTTGTGGCAAAAGTTAGCCATTAGACATAACAAAAACCAAAAAACTGTTCTTACATTGACTAACAGTATGCTATATAAACAAAACCTGCAAGATCCATAAAAAATGACCTCTAAACTTTGACAAAAGAAGATGGTCCTTCACATTCCTGCTTTGCAGAAAAAAAACCCTGCCATATCTCATTCAAGACACAAAAAAGTGACTGACCAACTATGTCAAAATAGACAAAACATTTTTCCTATTTCTTGATTCACTAAAAATGTGTGCCAGAGACTCTAAGCCTATAGGCTATAGATAGATGTCCCACTATTTTACACAAAAACTTTTGGTGAATGTCCAGGCAGCCAGATGTCTCTGTCATTTCTAGATTTTAGAAGTTGCTTAGAGTTTCTGTTTACTCAGAAAATATTGTATCCTCTTTGGTCTTTAATAGAGATAAACATTAGATAGTTATAAGAATAGTTTTCTGATACATGGATTAAAAAGTATGACTTTATTCATAATAAAAAAGAAAAAATCTGATTTTCAAAAACTGAAAACAAGATATATTAAATATAAAATCTTACTCACAAAAATAAAATAGATAATGAAATATTTTCTTTAATTTTCCTAACTACAAATAGACTAAATATTATAATTGTGATTCTTGTTTAATAACTTGTTATGTGTAATTTTACTATGTTGTTAAAATTAAAAATTTCCTTTTCGATTAGACAGAAAAACAAAAGTGATGTGTGGTGTCTGAGGAGCCTGTGCCCCCAATCAGCAGTAAATAGTCTAGAAAACTACACCCACATTTCCCCAAAATAGAATCTGTCTTTGTTTACAGTGGAAGTTACTAGTTGTTATAGATAATGGTGAGAAAAAAGCTATAAAAGGAGAATATACTTGGATTTCTTATTTTTTTAAATGAGGTTGGGGCTTTGTGACTATGCTCCTGTAAAATGTAAATACTTGTCTATATAAATATTGGTTTTATAAAATGCTGATTATCCAGAAGCAAGGCAGACAGGGAGTATTCTTAGAAAAAATGGCAGCCAGAAGCAGAGGTAGCAATATGAGAATGTTGCACTGAGAAAAAGGCACCAAGCCATGTGTCTAAACCTAGAAAAGAATCGTGGGAGAATCATGGGTTAGTTAAGAGTAAGAGCTAGCAAGTAATGTGCCTGAGCAATGGACCAAACAGTTCATTCAATTATATTTAAATTAACCTGTTCATTATTTACCTAGAATATAGAAGATAAACACAAATTTGAGTATACGATCTGAAAAGGGAGGATTTTGAAACTAGAAAATGCTCTTCTGTGCTTAAATGCATAAGAATTGCATAAAGTGTTTTCTATCACATGGTATTATATTTATCTATATTAACTCAGTAATAATTTATGAAAAGGCTACCTTAAGTGGAGAAAAGACATATTAATGTTTCACTTTGGTTTTAAGATAACCACTTGTATTCAAACCATTAATCTTATCATCCATTAGAATTCCTTTTTTGTTTAGAAATTCTTGAACACTTAGAATCAGTAATCTGTGCATCCTCATTTATGTTTCTATTACTCCATTTCTGAAGAGACATCATGTCTGCAACCTTTCCTGCCACACCTTGTTTTAAATAATGTGTCCATTCTGTTTGAACTTGTGGAAGTAAGAAAATTAATTATATAAAGTTATAGTGGAATTAAAATTTAAATTGTCTTTTAATTATATAGTCATTGTCTCCTATGCTTTATCTATAGCAAAGTTTTAATTGATCACTTCTTTTACATGGATCCTTAGTCACTGTTCACTATATAAAATATTTATTGAAAATAGCAGCTTCTGCAGAGAGACAAAACAAGCTTTTTCATTGCTAGTGCAAATAATATTAACTTATCAATACCTGTGAAGGCTTTTCTCTTTATTTTTCCCATTATTTATAGGATATGGCCAGAATACACACAGCATAAAATTTTTGATGAATGTGCTTATGGCCTTATGCTGCAGGAATAGCAGAATCAGTCTCAAAACACCACTGAAATAGATCTGGAATTAATCTCTTTTCATATCAGTTTTATAAGTAAACATATTACTTTTTCAACATACAATTTTAGAGAACTAGGATATCGGAATCAAATTCTGTATCAACTGATTCTTGGCAGCACAGCTTTTGTTTTTATTTGAATTAATGTGGATAAGCTTCATACTTGTATGACTTTTGGGACCTTGAAAGGGTTTGACTCTGTCAGACTTCTCTAGACTGTTGTATCCCAATCCTATAACAAGTATTTTCCGTCAAATAATTGAGGACAAACTATACCCTTTCATTATTAAGTTGCTTTTGTGTATCTTACCACAAAAGAAAAAGAATCCAAAGCTAAGTCCTTTCACAGTTAATTTATTTGTCTCCTGCCATTGCAACAGACACCAGCAAAGTATACAATTCTTAGATCTTATATGGTCTGTTCTTCATATTCTCTTTCTTACAAGTGTGATTTTCTCTATATAAACATACTTTAATTTCTTCTATTCAAAATTTCTCATTTTTCTAAACTTCAAACTAGAGAAAGTTTATTTTTTGAAGACTCTATTGGACAGATAATTTTTTTAGTCTACAAATCAAATTTTGCACATAGCTATACAGCATCACTTATCACAGTGTACTTTAACATTTATGTATGTGCTTGATATTTTACTGGAAATCCAATGTGCTATCAATTGCACAACAGAGCCACATGTGCTTCATATTTTAATTTTACTATACAGAGAGCTCAGTGATAAATTATGTTGAATGTAATACATTTCGTGTCATCAGCACCTAACAATGACTAACATATGATATGTGTAAAAGAAGTTTTTCTGAAATAGATAGTGATCTCCCTATTTACTCCTACTCATATTCTGTGTGCAGTTGTTCCCCTCTTACCTGCCTAATCATCAATCACTTTTTCATGACTGATTTCAAACTTATTCATGACATTTTGCTTATTCACCTCAGTCACACAGTCTCTGATGTTGGAAATGGTGATAAAGATGAGGCCAGGGTTCTGTGATTGATTATGTGTAGACATTTCAGTTTGGTTCGGTGCAAGAAACAGTGACAGCAGCTGCCATCATTTTTTTTTCCAGTACTTTTTCCAATCTCAGGTCATAGATTAATTTTAGAGCTGTGGCTGATGATTTGAAGCTAAGAGCATGTATAATTCACCATTACATAACTGTATGTATTGTACATTGTCTAATATCTATAATGGTAATTTGTCTTTACATTTTTAAAACAAATAAGCTAATAAATTTTAACCACATGAGGATATACAATTTAAAAACAACTTTCATAATATCCAGAAAATATTTGTATGGAATCTTATTGAACTATGTCAGCAACAAACATGAATGAATTTTCAGTTATAAATAAGTAACCATACTAAAACCCAAGAAATTTGTGTCTTCTGATTTTTTTTCTGAGAAAGATTTCATAAAATCTAAGAGAGAAACTCTACTATTTGCCAAGATATGAATATTAAACTAACTTCTGCTACTTAAATCAACACCTGAAATTTTACAGTATTGAAAACATTGAAAGCAACCATATTTTTGCTAAAGTATAAATGAAGAATCAGTAAGAATAATGGAAAGCTGTTGCTTTTATAGCATATTCATTAATATACTTCTACTTCATATCAATAATATTTAAGTTACATTTTTTACCATGAAAACAGAAGATCTCAGAGAGTTACTTGAAGACACAGGATTAATAGAAGGGCCAGCTGGGATTAAAATAAAGTTCTCTTTTCTCCCAGACTGATTTAACTTTATTTTTTTGCTGTTTCGTCTTGTTGCCAGGAAACAGGGATTGCATTTTTGCATGTTCTTAGTCTTCTACATAAAAGAATTTAAAAATGGACTCGGGAGCTATCCTAAGCTCATTTTATTAGAGGGAAAAATAAAGCTGTAAGTCTCAGCAACTTAGAGGAGTAGAGAGATGGAGAAAACTAAAATAAAATAAAATTAAAAAAAACACCTTTTGAGTTGCAGTCCTAAAAGGCAGGCAAGCATAGTAATGAAATTCTGTATGCAGATGTACAGAGGTATAAAGTCTTTACATAGAAAGAATGAGAATTCCCAAAGTGTCAAACTTAATATTTCTGGACAGGTTTTGAAGATATTAAAAAAAGAAGTGAAATGAAAAGTTGAAAATATAATTTCATTCAGGACCCATAAAATTCCACAGGCTTAGCAGTGAAGATCTTGGATTGAGGGAGTAGATCCTGAGTTATAAACAACATTAATGAGATACTTAGTCCTCCCAACTTTTTGACATATATTCAGGTGTGTCACTTTTGTATAGGGTCTGTCTCCTAGTCAAGTAGCTAACAGACTCAAATGAGTTGTATCTTAAGTGAGGAAATATAATCTACATATGATTTGGGCAGTCTTACAATTCTTTAAGGAATTTAGAAGACAAAATCTCTACCATGGGTTAGAGTTACAGCTCAGAGTCCTACTTCTTTTGGCAAATATCACATAAAAGAGTGATTTTAATGTACCATAGTAGTTCATATAAATGATTGAAATGCAAAACATTGAGAGTGCTTATCTTCACAGCAAATGAAAATATGAGAAAATGGTTATTACTAAATAACAAAATAGTTATAAAGCAACTAGCTTATTTGTTTAGTGTTCTACATATGGACAAGCATTTATAAGTGCAATACAATTTTCCACTTGCCTCATCAAACACAAGTTTCTCAGTAATCAGTGGCTTGAGGATTACATCAGAAACTTGGGAGGCTTTGATGAGATACCCGAATGCTATATATCTTATCCTTAATTACCCTAGCTTAAAATTAGCAAAAAAAAAAAAAAATGCTTAGGCTTTAATTTCTGAAAAGTAAAGTCAGTTGTGTCTGTTTACCCTAAGTTTAGCTCAGAATTGAGCTGAACAAAAGCAAGCAATGGATTAAATGTGTTAGCATTTTAAAGCTGACACTTTTAACCTGAACAAATGAATTTATTCTCTTAAAATAAAATTAAAAGCTTAGATCAGGTAATCTTTTTTTTTTTTTTTTGATCTGTGTTTTCATAGCTCTTCCCCAAAGTCATTCAGCCAGTTATGCAAAGCATTGTTTAATTATCAAAGCAGAAGAGGTTTTAATCTTACTTATCAATATTATTACAAGTTTTATCCTATAATTATGTCTTTTGATGGAAATCTTCAAATAATTTTAAATAATTTTAATAATTGAAATTTTAAAACAGAAATCTTAAGCAGTATTTTTGTTTGGCCATATATTTCAAAAATCCTAGAACTGAATCTATTTATTTTGTATTAAATAATAACAAAAAGTAACAATTCAAATTTATTAATTTGCTCATGCAATAAATACCAGTGTTTTTTGTGAAGTTTAGTACACAAGTCTGTGTATGCTACTAACCAGGATTTGTTTCTTGTCTTCAGAAGTTTACAGCATGGTACAAGATAATACTAAATTTTTAATAATTATCTTTATAGTACTATTTCTGAAAAGTTATACATCATTCCCCAGAAAGGACTGAGAAACTGAACAATCTCAAAATGAAAATCAGTGGTATAAAAATAATTATCTTTACTGAATTTACCTATTCAACTAAAATTAGCCTTGAATTTGAAGAAGTCATGAATTTGACAGCAATTTAGCATTCTGGTTTTGTAAGTGCCATGAAATTCCACTGTCATGCAAGATTAGCTAAATAAGCATGACTGGATAATTCTTCAGTCTTCTTCTATATGCAATTGTAGATAATATGTCTTTACAAAATAATTTAAAATCAGAAATTACGAATTTTATTTATGAATTTACCATTTTAGCTCCAACATACGATAAACACCAATTTAACAAATGATAAATATTATGTATTAGAAACGATAATAAAATATATAGACAGTTACTTATAATGTATTTATTAACAAATTTTGCCATGCAAACAACCAGTGTTATCAATTTGCTATTAGCATTTAAAGTTATGTTTAAGGTCTTTGAGAACCTCACTTTGATTCACTTTTTATTTCAAACTGTATCTGTAAATTTGGACTAAGTCACCTACTTTGTGTGTGTGTGTGTGTGTGTGTGTGTGTGTGTGTGTGTGTATGTGTGTGTTTTAAATCACTTTAATCATCCATCATCTTTCAATGAAATAAGAATGTTTTTCCTTAAAGTCCACTAAAGAGTGAGAACATCCCCTGCTTATCCTTCTGGGTTTGTGATACCTCGCACAGGAGGATATTCTACAAATCCATCCATTTGCCTGCAAATTTTAGAATGTCATTTTAGTACTCCATGGTGTAGATGTACCACAGTTTGTTAATCCATTCTTCATTTGAGTGATATCTAGGTTGTTTCCAGGTTCTTGTTATTACATATAATATAATATGTTATATATTATATATTATATGTTATATATTATATGATATATTAATACAATATAATATATAATATAATATGTTATATATTATATGATATATTACATATCATATAATATGAACATAGCTGAGGTAATGCTTTTGTGGTGTGAATGTTAGTCTTTAGGGTATATGCCCAAGAGTGGTATTGCTGGATCTTTAGGGAGATTGATTTCCAGTTTTCTGAGAAACTGCCATACTGCATTCCAGAGTTGCTGAACCAGCTTACACTCCCACCAAAATGGAGGAGAGTTCCCCTTGCTCCACATCCTATCTAGCATAGGCTGTCATCTGTATTTTTGATCTTAGCCATTCTGACATGTGTAAGGTAGTATCTCAAAGTTGTTTTGATTTTCATTTCTCTGATGGCTAAAGATGTTGAACATTTTTTTCAAGTGCCTTTCAGCCATTTGTAAGTCTTCTGCTGAGAATTCCCATTTTAGTTCAGAATCCCATTTTTTGATTGAGTTATTTAGAGTTTAGGCTGTAGTTTCTTGAGTTCTCTATATATTTTAGAGATCAGTCCTCTGTCACTGAAAGGGCTGGTGAAAAAATTTTTCCATTCTGTAGGCTGTCATTTTGTGTTAATGACTATGCCCTTGGCTTTACAGAAGCTTCTCAGTTTCAGGAGGTCACACTTAATTATTGTTGTTCTTAGTGCCTGTGACACTGGTGTTATATTTAGGAAGTGGTAACCAATGTCAATGTATTGGAGATTATTTTCCACATTGTTTTGTATCAAGTTCAGCATAGCTGATTTCATGTTGAAGTCTTTGATCCACTTGGATTTGAGTTTTGTGCAGGATGATAGGTTTGGATCTATTTACATTCTTCTACATAATACTATCCAGTCATGTCAACATCCAATTGTTGAAGATACTATCTTTTTTCCATTGAATATTTTTTTGTCATAAACCAGGTGTTCATAGGTGTGTAGGTGTTAATGTCTGGGTCTTCAATCCAATTCCATTGATCCACACATTTCTTTTTATGCCAGTACCAGGCTGTTTTTATTACTGTAGCTCTATAGTATAACTTGAAGTTGAGGATGGTGATGCCTCTTGAGGTTCATTTGTTAAGCAAAATTGTTTTGGCAATCCTGGGTTTCCTGTTATTCCAAATGAAATTGAGTATTGTTCTTTCTTTTTTTATTATTATTATGAACAAAGAAGTCACAATTTCTATCCTTGTATATCCTTATTCAATGTCCCTTCCCCCTCCCTTCCAACCACATCAGGTCATTCTCTCTTCTACACAACTTCCCATCCCCCCACCCCCCAATCCCACCATCCCCCACTGGCAGGTGGCAGGCGGTCCCAAGGTCTCACTGTCCCAATATTCCTTAGCTCAGCCTCCACTCCTGGCAGATCCAGTTTTCTCCCCACAACCTCAAGACTGAGTCAGATGTTCCTCTAGGAGGAGTGGGATCCAAGGAGTCAGTCCAAGGTGTTTCTGATCCCAAGCTGTTCAGTGGTTGTGGTTTGCAGCTTGGGAATGCTTTGCTTTTTTCTTGTTTGTTTGTTTAGAGTCTACTAATGAGTGAGTACATCCCCTGCTTATCTTTCCGGGTTTGTGATACCTCCGTCAGGAGGATATTCTTCAAATCCATCCATTTGCCTGCAAATTTTAGAATATCATTTATTCTTACTGCTGAGTAGTACTCCATTGTGTAGATGTACCACAGTTTGTTAATCCATTCTTCAATTGAGGGGCATTTTTTTCTTAAGCTTGTCATTCTAGACAAGTTTTGAGTTTACTACTTTAAGACCATGCAGAACAATCATCTGCTTGAAGTTAACTTTTATTTTTCCTTCTTTTTATTTTTACTTTGAATATTGTTAGTACCTGAAAACAATATAAGTTGTGATTCCCAACCTCTTAACATGTAGATCATTCTAATTATCACATAAGTCTCACATATATAAAGCCTAAAATTCTGTGGAATTTGGGTGCTATGATGAGTAAATTGTAGAAAATCTAAACTATGCATAGTTTTGAAAAGATCTTGACTTTGTCTAAGGTCCTAATTTCTAACTTCTCACCTCCTCTAAATAAAAGATAGTAGCTCAAGCTCTAGGGTTTTCAGAACCTGAAGATCCCTCTTCCTTCAATGTCATCACATATAAGAGAATGCTATTATCTTTTCTCCAGCTGTTTTTAGCAGCCTAAATCTGATTATATATTCTGACATATTAGATATCTAGGTTTCATAATAGGCATATGTTAGTAAAGACCTTGTCATTTCCCCAAAACTTTTGTTTGTTCCTTATATATGTTCTTTCTACTTTTCTTCAAACTTTACATCCTTAGCACTTCAGAATGAAATGTTTGATAAAACTTTCAAAATTTTGTTTTTTGCCTCAAATCTACTTTATCTGAAAATTTAAATTAATTCAGCATAAAAATAAGCTGAATGTTAAGTTAAATGCTAGTACAGGAAAACTCTCTTTAAAATTCATCTTTTTTTAAGAGCCTGAAATGTCTGGTGAAGAAGCATAATTCTTTCATGGAAGAGTTTTATGAACCACAGATGTTTTGCAGCCACCCACAGGGATATATATCACCACACTGAGGACAGCAGATGCCTCCTCTCCCACTGTCATATCTGGCTTCATTCCTTAGGAATCTATTTCTTTCAGTGATTATTTCAAATAAGCTTATTTCAGCACAGTTAACCTCATCCTCTTCTTGAAAGTAGATTTTATGGGATGAGGTAAGAAAGAAAAATAGATCAACTCATCTAAAAATACTAGCATTTCTAAGTGGCAGGGTTTTCTTTGAGTATCTATATATTATACCTGCCAAAAAGCAAATATCTAAAATTCAAACTACTTTAGGGAAATGAAGCTAATATAGATTCAAATTAGTTGAATCAGATATATACAGAATTTCTTTTTAGTTCAGCCTCTTCGAATTTGTTCTTCATAAAGTCATTGCTGCAATTACTATCACCATACATCACTGAAACCAAGTTTATATGTGTATTGATTTTTGTAACAGTTTAATCAAAAATTTAATGATAAAAGATAATATAAATCTGTTAAATCATAGTTTTTAAAGTCGAAGTTCCACCTGAATCTTTGTGGGCTGAAATCATGGGAACAAAATTATTATGTGCCTTTTTGCAATCTGAAGGATAATCTTTTTCTTTGCTTTTCCAGGCTTTCTGCATCCTTATTTAAGATTCTTTTTAATAATGTTATAGACATCCATTTTGCATCCTTTTATGTTCCATCTTCACATATACCTTTATTCATATTATACATATAATCATATATATGTATATTTTTTCTTTTTAAACACTTATTAAATTTGACATTGTTACATAATCCAAAACTATTCCCTAATGTAGTTGGTTGTTTTTATTTTGTGGCTCTTTATACTTTTGGGAGACCTACCACAAAACTTCCAAATTGATACACAGATACTCCTGTCTACTTTTTGCTTCTGGAACTTTACCTTTCTCTATTTTATATAATTTTCTTTACTTCATACTCTATGACTGATTATGTAGCTAGGTGGCTTGCCCTTGGCAACCTCCTCTCCTGCTTTTCTTGCTCCTCCTACTTCTTCCCTTTATCTCCTTTTGATTCTCTCTGCATGTAGCTTCATCTAGCTCTTTCTACTGTTTAGCTATTGGTCATTCAGCTCTTTATAAGATCAATCAGGTGTTTTAGACAGGCAGAGAAACACAGCTTTACATAGTTAAACAAATGCAACATAAAAGCATACAACATATTTTTGTATCATTAAACAAATATTTCACAGCATAAATGAATGTAACACATCTTAAACAAATATTGTACAACACCTTAATCTTTAAGATTTAATATCTTTAAATATTTCTTTGATTGCTGAGCAGTGTTGGTGCATTCCTTTAATACCAGAAATTGGGAGAAAGAGGCAGGTGGACCTCTGTGAGTATACAAAAAGCCTAATCTACAGAATAAGTTCCTGGGCATGATCCAAAGCTACATAAAAAGGTACTATTTTCTGTGTATAAATATTGCTATGTTACATGGTATATGATTGCTTGTCTCCATGAGCATCTGGATACTATGTGCATATTTGGTGTCCATGAAGTCAAAAAAAGGTTTCAGTTTCCCTTGAACTAGAGTTACAAATGTCTTCGTGCCACCATGTTATCATAGCGGTGCTGAGAATTGAATGCTTCTCAACTATAAGTTCAGCCTGCCCTTATTTGCTGAGCAATATCCTTATCTACCAAATATGACATTGCTTTTAATCACACTTGCAAAGTTTCCATTGGCTTAGAAATATCAGAGGTTTGGGTTGTGAAATTAAACCTTACACTATTTTGGGGTAGATCATTTTGCTTTGCTATGGTGTATCCAACTCAAAAGATGTTTTCAACTACCTATTTTTGCTTCATTTTAATTTATTTTCAAGTATTGCATTTTAATTTGAATATAATTGTTTCATTTTTCCTTTCCATCTTCTAACCCTAGCTATGTCACCATCTTCCTAAAGAATTTTTGATAGCTTGTTTTTCATTTGCTATTATCATTACACGAACACAAATGAATAAATACAATTTACTGAGTTTACTTTTGTCATTTATGAGCATGTAGTTTCATGAATGACCACTTTGTAATTGAGGACCAATTAGAGGGTTTGTCCCAGGGAGAGGCTAATTCTCTCTCTCTCTCTCTCTCTCTCTCTCTCTCTCTCTCTCTCTCTCATCATTAGTTGTTTGCTTTTTGTCTGTTTATATGTGAAACTCTGATATCCTCCCCTTCCCTTAGCATGTCTATTGATATTATCATTGCTCAAGTCCTGCTTATGTAGCCATTTCTAGGAGACACAATATGAGTCTCATAGCATATTTCCTTGTCCTCTGGATTTTACATGCTTTCTGCCTACTCTTCAGCAATATTCTGTTCTCCAACTATACTTTAAGTGTAGGATATGTGTTTCTGAAGTCTATATTGGGGGATAGGCTCCATGATCAATTTTGAGAAAGCAAATAAATTAATTGTATAATTAATCTATATCAGTCACTATAGTGTTGCAGTGAATATTTAAGTGAAATATTTTGTATAAACGCTACAATGAATGGGAAATTTTGTGTGTGTGTGTGTGTGTGTGTGTGTGTGTGTGTGTGTATGTGTGTGTCAAATCGCTTTATTCACCCATCAACTTTCAATGAAATAAGAATGTTTTTGCTTAAAGTCTACTAATGAGTGAGTACATCCCCTGCTTATCCTTCTGGGTTTGTGAAACCTGATCATTTTTTGTTACTGCTGAGTAGTACTACATTGTGTAGATGTACCAGTTTGTTAATCCATTCTTCTGTACCACAGTCTGTTAATCCATTCTTCAGTTTAGGGACATCAAGGTTGTTCCCAAGTTCTTGCTATTATGAACAATGCTGCTATGAACATAGTTGAGTTAATGCATTTTGGGTGTGAATGATATCTTTAGGGTATATGTACAAAAGTGGTATTGCTGGATTCTTGGGAAGAGTGATTCTCAGTTTTCTGAGGGATCGCCATGCTATATTCCAGAGTAGTTGAACCAGTTTACACTCCCATCAACAATGGAGGAATATTCTCCTTGATCCACATCCTCTCCAGTATAGGCTGTCATCTGTGTTTTTTATCTTAGCCACTCTTAGAGATGTGGTATCTCAAAGTTGTTTTGATTTGCATTTCCCTGATGGCTAAAGAAGTTGAACACTTATTCAACATTATTAGAATTAAGTATATAAGCTAAAAAGATGTTTTAATGTTTAAGAGTAATTGATAATTTTCAGAGAACTTCTTAGTACACATCACCCAAATGAAATAGATTTAAGGGATCTGAAACCCTTTTCAAGCCATTGTGGGTACGTATACATAGGCACATCTACATACAGAGAAATACACCTAAGTATGGAATTAAGGTTTATTCTAAAATTTTTTATTTTTTGTTTATATTAAAATAAACAAGTATCTGTATATTCTAACTCTACAAATTATTTATAGGTGATATTGATACTTAATGTTAGTTTATATTTAAAATTTATAAAAATATCAAAAATGATCTGCATTATTATGCATAGTCCTTATTTTATGTTACAAAGAAAATCAGAAGTTCTTTATTATAAATTTCATAGTATTTTCAATTCCATTTAAGTAAATCCATTTGAATTTATAAAGAAAAATATTTGAAGCATACACTGCCAGGTAGTGAATTATTTGCCTTTCAAAATTGCATAGAATTAATTGTAAAGTCCATTTATTGCTTACACAAATAGATCACCTCAATTACAGGAAACTAAGAGGTGATGATAGTATAAGAAATAATCTTCTCCTCAGAGTGACTGGGAGGGGTGGGAGGGAAAGGGAGTTTGAACAAGGAGATACATGGATAAAAATGAGACTATATTCATATTTTAAAAAAGGAAAAAATAAAGAAATAATCTTCCCCAGAGAACAGCAAACAGTTGGTTATCCAATACCATATTATCATTTGTTGTTTCTTGAAAGCAATTAACTTCTCTTTTGTGCAAATAACAATTAATTATAGTAATTTGTATTCAGTAATCACATTGTCTTTTATAATCATAATATGTATCACTTTTCCTAATTTATTTAAATAGAAAAAGTCAAAACTTCTTAAATCGGAAAAAGTATGAAGATGATTATGTATTCAAATTATCAGAATTAGGCAGGATTTTATTAAATGTATTGTGTCGGTAATTTGCAGTTATTTTGACTGCAAAATAAAATATACTCATAATAAATATAAACTAGGATATCTTAATTTTGTCTTTGTTTATAAAATGTAGTAATATGAGAAAATCAACCTTGTTTGCAATTTTTCAATGTACCTTCTCATGTCTCCATGCTAAATATAAGAGAATATTTGACAACAAAGATTTATCTACTTGTTTAGACAGAATATTCATTTCAATCAACTAGCCAGGACATTTTACTCTTTCACCAATTTCTTTCAAAATTAAATGATTAGATGTTGTCTTTTTTTCCTGCAGTTGTTGTGATATTATAAATTTAAAATGATACATTTTACATAGCGATATATTGTTGCAAGTGGAAAACAATGCAGCATAAGTCTTACCTTTTCATTTTAAAAAATTTGAGGCAGAACAAGGAGTTTACTGTGAGATTATTGTGCCTTCAAGAAATGTCCTAGAAGCTACATGCATGATGACTCTTCAATACAACTTTATTAACAGTAACTGAAAATAATCAGTAGCAATATATACTTTAACCTAAATCAGGGGAACCCCAAGTTTTCTCAAGCCAACACAAAAACTATAGGCAATAAGGAATGCTGAGAGTGGGAGAAATAGTCTTCCCATGGAGGAGCATACAAATTGGTTATTCAATATCAAAGGTTCAGCACTTGAAACAAGTAAACATTATACAGACTGAACATTTTGTATTTATGTATTTGTAATAATGGCTGGTTTCTTTCTTTCTTCATGGCCCATTGTCTACTGGGCCATGAGGGCATAGAGAGCAGAAAGGACAAGCAGGACCTTTTCTGGCCTGTAATACAAGGGGAATAGCCATCCAGGATATGGCTTTAATGTTACAGCTTAGGTTTATCACAGAGTGAGGGGAGGTATAAAGCCTGGAGACAATGGCTATGACATCACCTAGTTTGTATTAAACAGCACATTCACTCCCATCATAAATTTCCAGAAGTAGCAACATGTTTCTATAGCAAAGCTATTAACATGATGTCTGATTACCTTACGCACAGCAAGGGGAAAGTTCCTGGAGGAAACTATGTTAAGGATCACATTAGAGATAAATTAGAAATGCAGTCCTAGAGACATTCTCCAAATAACATCAAGGGGAGAGCAAGAAACCATCTGCTATAAGGGACTTCTCCATGTGGCCAAGCTCAGAGAGAGCTACCATGCCATGATACACTATAACGTCTGACCATCAGGGCTTCCCAATACAGCATATAGTCCAAACCATCCCAAAATGGTTGTCTCATAATGGAAAGGCCTAGAATCTGACAGGAGTTTATTCTGTGAGGCTCGTTGTCTTTGCAGTCCAACTCCATTACTGGATTCCTGGAGGATTTCTGGAGAGTTACTGATCTTTAGTCTATGTTGGTATCCTGATAAAGTTGAATTGATTTCTGGCCACAGCAGCAGACTAGATACTCTTGTCAGTGAGAATGAGGTGAAACCAGAAAAAAAGAAAAGTTAACTCCTATTTTCTTTTATATGGGCTGCCACCAAAAGATGTCAGAAAACACCACATAAGTATGTTCAGCAACTTAGATTGTGGGTATTCACAGATATAGTCATATTGACAGCCAATATTAGTTACTAAAGGTCCAAACCTTGTCAACTTGGCCCATAATCACATCTTTTTAGGCAATTATTAATTTAGATATATAAGCAACACTGAGTTCAAAATTGTGCTTAATATGGTATAACTAAAACAATGTTCAACTGTAAATGAAGTATATTTTTTAAAATGCATGGCAATGTTTCTTCAAGAATGCTTAGTCTTTAAGCCACCTTGGGACCTTCTGCCCTTGCTGGAGATTAAGAGATGTGGAGAAAAGAGAGTGACCTGGAGGGGAAGGAGGGGGAAGGGTGTTTGAACAAGGGGATACATGGCTAAAAAATGAGACTTTATTCATAATAAAAAAAGAAAAAAGAATGCTTAGTCTTTTAGTGTCTCATAATTAAACTGAAAATATATATGTGTAACACTTAAATTGTAATATTATTCCAAACAATATTATATTACTTGAAAAAGATATAAAGAAAAGAAAATATAAATGTCATCTTAATATAAATATATACACACATACACACACACACACACACATACAAGTATTTTTAGCAAATTATGACAGAAATACTCATGGCACTTACAATCCACTCTCTGTGAATGATCAGAAATCCTTAAGTGGTGTTTATATCTCCCTTTGTCTACTACCCATTCTGGACCTTTTTCATCTTCTGGAAGCAACTTAGCAGGTCTCGGTTCTCTATTTGAAGGATAGACAAATACCTTTATCCCTGAAGGACCTGGTCCTTTTGTCATTATACCTGCATTGGGTTGTTGTAATTTCTTATTATTGATTTTTTTTTAAATTTGTGAGATTTTGATATAATTTAAAATCATGTTTGTAATTACAAATATTTGTAATTACAAAAATTATAATTCTCCCTTCGTTTTCATCTGTCCAAACATTCCCATATAATCTTGCCCTTGTTCAAATCCACATTTGCTTTTTAAATTAGTATTTGTTATATGCATATATGTATATTCCTAAATATGCCTCAGTACACCTTATGCCTAAGTACAACCTTAGTCTATATGATGTTATCTGTAAAAATGCTTTCAGGGCTATTTGGCACTAGATATTCAATTGGTGTACTCTTCCCTGGGGAAGAGTATTTCTCCTGTTTTCAGCTTTCCTTAGTTGCCTGTAGTTCTTTGTGTAGAGTTGAGGTCTCAACTAGATTTTATTAGTATCAATCACAGAACATAGTAGAAGAGAAGGGAAGCCCTAAAGGATTTCCTGTATTCCAGACATAGCCTTCCTTATCTCCATTGTGGAGAAGCAATCCCAAGTAATATGGATCAATCAGGATTCTCAACACTGCTGTTTATTCTTTAGTCTTTTTGTTTAAGGACACCAAAAGCACAATTTGACCTAAAAGTTTGAGCTTCTACTCCAATGAAATATTTATTGTATCTTTTGTCAGGACTGCTTCCTTGTCAGGAGCCAAACTTGCTAAGTCATAATTTAACGTCCAGGGGAAAAGATTTAATACTACTCCCATATCCCTCACCACATAGTCATACAATTTGCTTTGAAATAAAAATGGCAGATGCACAATTGGATACTGATTCATCACCATGATGAATGGTCTGGAAACCTTCAAAGGAAAAGTTTCTTCCCTAAAGACAAACTTCTGTATGGCCAGGATAGAGAGTAAATACTAAAATATGAGTCCATCTGTAAATTGAGAGGGCAAGAATTAGCAGGGAATGGGTGGATCATGAGTCCAGATGGGTGTTATGCATATGACCTGAGTCATATGCATAGAGTACCCTAAGTCAACAACTGGGAGGAAGTCAGACTAAATCCTAATGATAAATAGGAAGTTCTCAGCTTGTGGGTGCTTGATTCATTGTGTTTCTTATTTTGACATTTTCTTGAGACATTCTCTGTTTCTCCCCAAATATATCATAATAATACATGGCTCTTAGCTGCTTGGTGATGTCATCGGAATTTGTTGTCATCTAGTGTGAATGTTGTTGTGAATAATGTTCCTGGGTTTTGTTTTTGATAATTAGTTGCTCTAGATGATATTTTTAACGTGGATTCTAGTAGTTAAAAAACTGGTACCAATATTGACTTCCCATGGTTATTATTATTTAGACTTTCTTTGGAATAACCAAAGTTAGGTTTAAATATCTCAGCTAATAATGAGTGGAGCAAAGTTTCATCTCCTTTCTAGTAACATTGAAAACTAAACTTTTAACTATTATAGATTCTTCTTCACTAAAGAGAAAAATAGGCAACTAATTTGAAGTACACCCTGATAGCAGTGATCTAAGTTTTTCATCAATAAATTTATCCTTGCATCAAATATTTAATGAAGTCTTAAAGTATGCTAGAAATTATATTTGCAAAGGAAATTCAAGAATTTAAAAGGCGTGGTGTGGTTTTTGTTATGAAGTGTTTATACCACTCCTCATTTGCAGGCATTACTAAACATTTGGAAATCATCCTCAATTTGTTTGCAAAGATGGATATTCAGCAAACAAAGGTACAATTTGTTAAAACGTATTTTTTTCCATTTAACAAGTTTCTCAAGTTTGTGTTCTTGTTAATTAGTTTCACAGTGTTATGTGTTTAGAGTAGACCAGTTGTAACCTATGTAATGTAATTTTGAGCATATATTACCCACTGCTTTTAGTATGCAGTCTAAAATCAGAACATGGCATATTCTATCAGGTTTTTCCTTGCTAAGAGCCCTGATTTATTTTAAAAATTAAAGAAAATTATCCTTTTACAAGTGGGAAGCTGCAAGTTAAGTAGATAATAAACATGATTTTTCTTTTAATTTAAAAACTCCATTAAACACAGATTGGTACCTTGGCTTTTTCTCTCCCCCAGCTTTTTTAAGAAAGAGAATTTGAGGGATGTAGGAAAAGGAGGATACCACTGTTCAGGATACCACTGTTCTAAAACAATGTTTCTGTAAAATAATAAATGGAACTTTGAACATTTATGAAAACCTACTATTATCAGGGCTTGAAAAATCTATGTAAAACTTACAAAACTGCCTAACCAGGATGCTTCTTAGGAAATATAAAGATATAGACTGGTTGGGATATTCTTTTCTTCTCCTTGGCTGAAGAAGTACTGTTTCTGTCTGCTAAATGATCAGGATTAATTATATTTAAATTCTATATTAATGCCATGTATATAAATTTTGCCTGCTGTGCTTATTGATTACAAATTGTCTATAGCCCCATGTCAATTATTTTTCAGGGAATTAATTAAATATTTTCTTTATATATCTGATAGGAGACTATTATATCAATAATTATGCCTCTTTTTTTCATATGTGTTTCTGCTTCACTATGGTATGACTGAAAACATGTATACATTAAGTTATTCAAATTTATATTTTCCTATATATTTACACTGTGATATGCTTGCATGGTCATGCTAATTGGTGTAGCAGTCACATTTCATAGTTGTCTTTTTATTTTTGTGTGACATAAACATATGAGTTCTGTAGTTGAAGCAAATTCCTAACATATCATACATTAGCTAAAACCATAAGGCTGCATTTTAGGGTAACATAATTTATTCAGTATGCAAAAAATATGCCCTTTGAACAATATAATTGCTTTTCATCTAATCTCCCAAACCCTGTTGACCACTATTTTGCAAATTATTTTTTTCTCATTTTTTCTATTTAAAAAGTTTTAAATATACCTACCACTGTTCCTCCTTCCTTTTTTCCAGTCCTCCCTCAGCTTCCCCCCACTCTATCACTCCATCTATTTCTCAGGGAGAGTAAGGACTCCAAGGGACAGTCAGTGAAGTCTGATATATCCATGTGAGGTAGGCTAAAGTCCCTCCCCTTAGTATCAAGGCTGAGCAAGGTGTTCCTCTGTAGGGAATGAGCTTCAAGAAGTCAGTGCATACAGCATGAATAAATTCTGGTCCCATTGCAAGAGGCTCCATGAACTGCACATGTCATTTGACTGTCATCCACATTAAGAGGGCTTAGTTCAGTCAGTGTAGGCTTCCCAGCTGTCATTTCAAAGTTAGTGAGCTCACAATAAGTCAGGTCAGCTGTCTCTGTGGCTTTCCTCATGATCTTGACCTTTTTACTCATATAATCTCTTCCCCCTCTCTTTAGCGGTACAGGGAGCTCAACCCAGTGCTAAGTTGAGGATCTCTGCATCTGCTTCCAACAGTTGCAAGATTCAGGTTCTAAAATAACAATTAGTTTGGCCATCAGTTTGATTATAGGGGAAGCCAGTTTAGACACTCTCTGCACTATGGATTGGAGCCTTGGTCAGAGTCATCATTGTGAATTCTTGGGTATTTTTATAGTAGTAGGTTTCTCTCTAACTCCACAATGGCTCCCTTTATCAAGATATGTATGTATTTCCTTGTTTTCTCTCTCTCTGTTACTTTCCCTCCTCAAATATTTCATTTCCTCATATTCTCTCCAAAACTCCAATTGCTCCCTTCCCTCTATGGTGCAAATTATTTTTTAATTAAAGTTCACATTGAATTATACCATGCAATATTTATGAGTATAAATAATTTCACTAGGGGCATTATCTTTCTGGATTATTTATGTTACAATATTCAAGATCCTTTAAAATGTGGAGTGGTATTTCCTTTTATGTTCATTTAAAAACATATATATATATATATCAAATTTGCTGTATTTATTTATCTGTTAACAGGTACTTAGTTTGTTTCAGTATCTTCGACAATGTAAATAGTAAAACAATGGACAAAAGAGTACAACTGTATTTTCAAAATACTTACTTGATGTCCTCTGGACATATTCATAAGTTAAAGATGGCTAGATCAAGTGGTATTTTTAAATTTTTACTTTCTTGCTCAAATGGTTGGCCTTTGCCACTCTGAAAGCAAACTACATAATGAATTTCTAAGATTACCATCATCCTCTTTGAAGTAATTGGTACTGCTAGTAACAGACATGTTTCACTATCCAGAAAAGTCTATTCTTAAAACATTTAAATGCCATATTCTATAGGTTGTTGAAATGTTGAAGATTATCTATTTGAAATATATTTTGTATACATAGAAAACTTACCAAACATGACCATAAGTTTGATTATCATAGATAAATTATAATCTGTATTTTAATTATATATTAAAATTTTAAATAATTTGCATAAACATAATCATATAAGAGTAGAAATATACATGTAGTGTAACAAAATTGACCTTAAATATGTATTAGTAAATCAAAATCCATATCAGTGTAAAATATTTTGAAATTAAGTTATTTTTTGGCCAAACTAGATTTGATAGTCTATCTTTTTATAATTTCTTTATCATAGCCCTACTTTTTCTTAAGAAAGAGATTGTATTTATAATCAGCTCCGTTTTAAAAACAAATATTCATAAAGAATTTTTCATAAATTTGGGCATAGATTTCATATTGCTTTCTGTTGACTGAAGCCACTGGCAATTTTATGGGGATCCTAAAACAATTTAGAATTATTGTTAAATCATGTCTGTAGTAGTCTATGAGACTGCATCATCTCATTTCATTGCCTTGAAGCTAATGAGGATGTTGAATCACCAGGACTAGCATTCCCAAGGGGGAACTATCCAGGGGTCTTCCTAGATGTAACCATAATAACCTATAAGAAATGAAGTTTCTCATCTTCTGTGGAAACAAAAGCAGAGCCTTTTTTCCAAAGTAATAAATCCTTAGACTCAATTCTTTAAGATACTTTTAAAATATAAATGCTGGTCTAACTTAGTAGCCTCCATAATCCAGTGTCTTATAACAGTTAAAAAAAATCCCCCAAAACAGCAAAATAATGTACATTACCCAGATGCTCTGTGTATTTTCTGTTCTCATGTGGCATTGAAAAAAATACTGCTATTACTGTCACTTTAAATACTTTAATTTTCTACAACTATTTATTTATTTATATAACTGCTTATAATCCTTATCCTCCCTCTTCCATGCCTAGGTACATTTTTACACACACTTTAACTCGTTTAGAGATTTTGTTGTTCTTGTTCTTTTCATCCTAATTTGTTTTATTGTGTATCTGTATACCATTTTGGACAAGGAGAGTTTTTAAATTGCTAAGCTGTGCAAAGTGGTGGTTTTGCCTTCAGGCTCTTGGTTTTCCAACATGGTGCAGGTAACAATGAGTTATACTTATGTCCCTGGCTCTGGGTAGCAGCATTAAGCAGCATGCAGTCCTGTAGGGACCTTGAATAAGGATATACAAGGTTAGAAAGTGTGACTTCTTTGTTAATAATAATAATAATAATAATAATAATAATAATAATAATAATAAAAGGAAAAAAGCTGCAGCTGTGGTCTAAAACCTGAAAGCATCAGCTGGTAGGAGCCTCTTAGTACCTTGGTCTGAAAATGAACTTGGTTTGGCATCAGCCATGTTGACACTGATGCCACCTCAGTCAGGAAATGAGTCTTTGTGCCTCAGCCCATAATGAGCATCATGAACTAGGAAGCTATTTTTTGCTCCATTTTAGAATGTTTTTTTAAAGTTCTTCAGCTCTATGTAGATCAATTCCAACCTGGGCTTCAACTGTAGCCTGAAGTGTCTTGGCCCAGCCTAGCCCTTGCCATCCTGAGGAATCTCTCCTACAAATGGTCCTGAATCCACTAATAAAATAATTACTCAGAGGCTTATATATTCACAGCATACAGGAAGACAATCTCACAAATGTGCATGTCCACATGTACTTGTGTATGATGTTCAATATTTTCTATTATTCTTCCTTTTATTACTATTGCTATATATTGAGACTTCTCTTGTTCAATATGAAGCTAGTGAATTGGTTAGACTGCCTGATAAATAAGCCCTAGAATTCCTCCTGTCTGTACTTCTCCAATGCTGGAATAGAAATGGCATGCTACTGTATCAATTTTTCTATCAGGCTTCAGGAATTCAAATTCAAATTATCATTCTTGCTGTACTTACCAATTGGGCCATTTTCTCTTGCCTAATTTCAGCTTTAAAGGTATCACCATATTGTTTTTCATAATATCCACACAAATTTACATTTTAAAGTGTTTTCAATTTAACTAGAAATATATCACTTTCTCCTCTCTTTTCTTCTTTCAACCCCACACTCAGACTATCCCCATTACCTCTAAATCTTATTGATTCTTGATCATATTTGTTATATACATACATATGTATTTTATATATATATATTATATAATATATGTATATTTCATATATACATATATGTATATATGCATACAATTTATACATATTTATATACATATAATATATATGTATAATATGTATATGTATAATATGTATGTGTGTTACATATGTGTATATGTTATTTATAAATATATGTATATGTGTGTGTATAATATGTGTATACATGTATAAAGAATAGTATATAAATTCAGCTGTCTGCATCTTTGTTGTTTATCTATATTGTATATGGGCACACTTCTATCACAGTCATCAAATCTTGTTATCATCTCTTTTTAACACATCCATAATAACAATATGAGTATATATTTCATTGTTCCTTTATCATTTATCACATCTATTGATTCTGCAGCCTTCTGGAACAGTTCTAGGATATATCTATTTCATATCTCTTCTATCTTATGTTAAGATTGAGAATGGGCTTAAGATTATAAACCTTTTATTGGATCTACAAATATGGGAAGACAATAATTTAATGAGAAACATGTAATGATTTCTAATTTTAATATGGTTTGATTTTGAGCAAAAGCAGTATATAAATAATTATCAGACCTACATCTTTATTTTTATTTCTACTACTCTGTCAGATGTATTGTTTCTCACTGACTAATGCTCTTGCTTAGATAACAAGTTATTCCTTCAGGTCATGTAAGATGCAAATAATAAAATAATTTTTTCACACTGATATTTTTATATATTATTTAACATACAATGCACCTCAAATTCTTAGTTGTGCAAGAAAGAAGGCAAATAAAAACATAGATTTATCTTCCAAATTCCTGTAACAAAACAACTTATTTTTTCTAATATATTTATTTTATTTTATTTTTTATATATGAGTGTTTTGTTTATCTGTGTACCATTTGCATATATGGTGCCCATGAAGGGTGTCAGATCCTCTTGAACTGGAGTTGTAATTTATATGAGACTTTGTGTGAGTTCTAATTATCAAGCCTAGTTTCTCTGCAAAAACAAGTGTTTCTAATGGTTGTCATCTCTTCAAACCTTACATGATCTTTTAATAAATACTACTGTAAGATCTCTTAATAAGAATTACTTTAAGACTAATAATAATAGTGAGGAATCAGTGAATTGTTTATGTGTGTTTGTGAGTCTTTATTATGTGCATCTAGTACATGTATCACAATACCTAAGATTTTATTCCCAAAAGTCAAGACATGACAATGCTAATGTCTGTGTGTATGGATTACTAGATAAGTAAAACATATTATTACCATGTAATGTCATCTTCTGAGCGACAGAGAAGAAAACATGTAGTTTTAATACTACTATTACTAGTAGTAATAGTGATATGTACAGTTTTGCATTTTTGTAAATTAAAAATTTATAACAAATATTAAAACAAAAATAGCCACAAGGACCAACATACTATACAATTGTATATACAGTAAATGTCAGAAATAAGCCAATTTAGCCAGTGAGATGACTTAAGGATCAAAAAATTAGCTGTAAGCCTAATAAACTGAGCTCAAAACTGATTCCTAGTGGGTGAAAGGGAAAAATTGACTCCTGCAATTTTTCTGCCACATGTCTGACTGACACAATGTTCTGAGATATACAACCTTCTCAGATATTTTTTTAAAAAGTAATAAAACTTCATCAGAACAAGTTTTTAAAGGAGAAAATGGTAACACATAAATATTAGTAATTTTAATTACCTTGAGAGAAGAAAATAGAAATTGAGTTTGGATATGGATAGTTTGAATTTGGATTTTGTGAGCTTTTTATTTATGGATAAAAATTAGATAATTTGCTGACTGTAGAAGTATATTATAAATATACTGAGTATTATTAGGTTGTAAACTTTACAGTTGTCACTAAAAAGTATGTCTTTTTCATATTACTGTGCACATATTTATATGTTGCATATTTTTATGTTATCATTTTTTATAATGAAAGATTTTAACAAGCAAAATATGGACAGAAATAGATTTTTTCATAAATTAAACATAATACATATTTTAAATTATTTTGTAGTATTTTATTAATTATATCTATCTTTGTTTTATATGGTAATGTTCAAATTTTTAATATTACTGAAATCTAGTAGAGTTCTGTGACATCTACTAGACTTTGTTGCTAGTCTAAGCCATATTAGGTTTATTAAGGAAGGAGAAGGGGGGAAAGAAAGGAGACAGAAAGAGAGTAGGGGGCTCGAGAAGAAGAGAAAAAAAGAAAGTCTTCCATGTGGTTGGGGATTTTAAAGGGTAGGCACATGTTTATGTCAGGGGCATTGGAGCAAGCTCCTGAAGTTGGGGACGTGGTTACAGTAACAAACTAACAATAAGCATATCAAAACAGACTTTAATTATTAAAAAAAAATATTTCAAACTCCCTACTGCTCCCTTTGTCCCTTCTCCCAGTCATTTACCCCAAACGCTCACCCTGCATTCACTCCCCAGAAAAGGCAAGGAATCCCAAAGTGGGTCAATTTAGTCTGTCATATCCAGTTGAGGCTGGCCAAGTCCTTCATTCAAGTACCAAGGCTGAGAGAAATGTTTTTCCTCTAGGCATGGGCTTCTAGGTGCCAGTCCATAGACCCAGAATAGACCCTTTCCCATTCCTAGAGACTCCAGAATCTGCCCATGACTTTCAATTATCATCTACATTCAGAGGTTCCAGATCTTTTCCATGAAGGTTCATCAGCTGTTATTTCAGAATCTCTTAGCTCCAAAAAGCACAAGATTGCCTAATACATGGGTCTCCCCATCATGATCCAAATCCTTCCACTCATGTAATCTCTCCCACCTCTCTTCAGCTGGACATCTAGCTCAGCCTGGTGTCTAGTTATGGATCTCTGCATCTGCCTCCATTACCTCCTAGATGAGTGTTCGATAATGATAATTAAGATAGTCATTCATATGACAGTAGGTAAAGGCCAGTAACCTATTCAGTATTGCTTGGAGTCCTAGCTGGGTTTATCCTGTGAGTTCTTGGGTGCTCCTTGGCATCAAGTTTTTCCCTAATCCCACAATGGTTTCCTCTATCAGGATATGCCCTTCTTTGCTCTCCCTCTCTGTTGCTCCCCACTATACTCTACCATCCCTTTCTCCCATGTTCTTTTCTCACCTCCTCTTGTGCTCCTTCCCTTGCCCGTATGATCCCAATTATCTCAGGAAAGCTTCTCTATTTTCCCTTTCCATGGGTATTTATGGATGTCTTTCTTAATTTTTCTGTTATCTAGCTAATGAGGATGGTCTGGATTGTAGCCTGGTTACATCTAAAATTCACTTATAAATGAGAACATACCATGTCTGTGTTTCTGGGACTGTGTTACCTCACTGAGAATGATGCTCTCCAGATCCATCCATTTGTTTGCTCATTTCAGGATGTCATTTTTTTTTCTGATGAGTAGTAAGTACTTCATTGTGTAAATGTAACACAATTTTTTAATCCATTCTTCAATTGAAGAGCATATAGGTTGTTTCTAGGTTCTGGCTGTTAAAAACAATGCTGCTATGAACATAGTTGAACTAATATCCTTGGGGTAAGTACATGTACTCCTTGGGTATATGCACAGTAGTGGTATTGCTAAATCATTGGATAGATTGATTCTAAGATTCTGAGAAAACTCCATATTGATTGTCAAAGTAAATGTACAAGTTTATACTCCCACCAACAATGAAGGTGTGTTCCTCTTGCTCTAGAACCCATCCAGCATAGGTTTTAATATATGTTTTTTATCTTAGCCATTTTAACAGGTATAAGATGATATCTCAGATTTGTTTGATTTGCATTTCTTTTATGACTAATGAGCAGTTCTTTAACTGTCTTCCAGCCATTTGGAGATCTCTGATTAGAATTCTCTATTTAGCTTTGTACTCCATTAGCTTTGAACTCCAACTGTGTTCTAAAGTTTTTTGACATCTAATTTTTTTATAAATAAAATCACATTTTCTATCCATGTATCCTTATTCAAAGTCCCTTCCCCATCCCATCTCCTCCAGTCACTCCCTCTTCTCCACATCTCCCCATCTCCTCCCCAGCATGGGGAGGAGGTCCCAAGATCCCAATAATGCTCATTTCAACATCCACTCCTGGCAGATCCAGTTTCCTTACCCCAACATCAAGAATGAGTCAGGTGTTTCTCTAGAGGGAGTGGGATCCAAGGTGTTTCAGATTCCAAGCTGGTCAGTTGTGGTTTGCAGCTTGGGAATGCTTTGCTTTTTGCTTTTTTTTGTTTAGAGTCCACTAATGAGTGAGTACATCCCCTGCTTATATTTCTGGGTTTGTGATAACTCGCTCAGGAGGATATTCTCCAAATCCATTCATTTGCCTGCAAATTTTAGGATATCAGTTTTTCTTACTGCTGAGTAGTACTCCATTGTGTATATGTACCACAGTTTGTTAATCCATTTTTCAGTTGAGGGGCATCTAGGTTGTTTCCAGGTTCTTTCTATTACGAATAATGCTGCTATGAACATAATTGAGCTAATGCTTTTGGGGTGTAACTGTGCATCTTTAGGGTATATGCACAATAGTTGTATTGCTGGATCCTTGGGGAGAGTGATTCTCAGTGTCTATGCCACTGCTGTCATATTTATAAAGTAGTTGCGTGTGCCAATGTATTCAACAGAATTTCCCATTTTTTAAAATCAGGGTTTGTGAAACTGTTTATACTGAGGTCTTTAAGTCACTTGGATTGAGTTTTGTGCAAGGTGATTGATATGTATCTATTTGAATTTTTCTACATACCACCATACAAATATGCCAGTACCACTGAGACCCTTTTATTTTCTTATTGCTTTAGCTAAGACATCAAGAACTATATTGGATAGATGTGAGGATAGAGGACAACACCTTGTCTTGTTTCTGATTTTAGTGGGATTGCTTTGAGTTTCTCCCTATTTAGTTTGATGTTGGTTGTTGGCTTGCTGTATGCTGCCTTTATTATGTTTAGATATTTTTTCCTGTATCCTTGATCTCTCCAGTACTTTTATTATGAAAGTGTGTCAGATTTTTGTCATCTAATGAGATGCTTATGTTTTTTTTTCTTTCAGGCTGTTTATATGATGGATGGCATCGACAGTTTTTCATATGTTGAATCATCCCTGCATCTCTGGGATGAAACCTAGGTGATCATGGAGGATGTTTTGTTTTTTATGTTCTTGAATTTGGGTTGCTAGTATTTTATTGAGTATTTTTGCATTAATGTTCATAAGGGAGATTGGTCTGGAATTCTCTTTCTTTGCTGCATCTCTGCGTGGTTTGGGTATTAGGATAACTGTAGCTTCATAAAAAAGACTTTGTATATTCTCCTTCTGTTTCTATTGTATGTTACAATTTGAGGAGTATTTGTATTATTTCTTTTTTGAAAATCCGGTAGGATTCTGCACTGAAACACTCTGGCTGTGGGAGTTTTTTGGTTTGGAGAATTTTAATAGCAGCTTCAATTTCCTTGGTGGTTAAAGGTTTACTTAGGTCATATATCTGGTCTTGATATAATTTTGATAAGTGGTATCTGTTCAGAAAGCTGTTCATTTCTTTTAAATTTTACAAATTAGTGGAGTACAGGTTTTTGAAGTATAAACTAATGATTCTCTAGATTTCGTTGGGGTCTGTTGTTATAGCACCCTTTTCATTTCTGATTTTTTTTTTTTTTTTTTTTTTTTTTTTTTTTTTTTTTTTTTTTTTTTTTTTTTTTTTTTTTTAGTTTGGATACTCTCTTTCTTATTTTTGGTTTATTTTATAAGGGTTTGTCTATGTTGTTAACTTTCTCAAAGAACAAACTCTTTGATTAATTGATTCTTTGTCTTCTTCTCTGTTTCAATTTTATTGATTTAACTATTGAATTTAATTATTTCCTGCGATCTACTATTTCAAGGTGTGTTTGCTTCTAATTGTTCTAAATCTTTCAGTTGTGCTGTTAATTCTCATGTGTGAGATTTTTCCAAGTTTTTTAGTTAGGCACATACTGCAAAAAATTTTCCTCTTAGCCCTGCTTTTATTGTGCTTATAAGTTTGTGTATGTTGTAGACTCATTTTCATTAAATTCTAAGAGGTCTTTGATTTCTTTCTTTACTTCTTAGACCCAGAGATGGTTAAATTTAGAAACATTCTGATTCCATAAGTTTGTAGGCTTTCTGTAGTTTGTGTTGTTGTTGAAATCTCACTTTAGTCCATGGTGGTCTGATAGTATACAAGGAGTTAGTTCTATTTTTTGCATCTATTCATATTTGCCTTATGGTCAAGTATGTGCTCAATTTTAGAGAAAGTTCCATGGGATCATGAAAAAAAGAGTACATTCACTTTTTGTTTTGTTGGAAGTTTCTGTATATATCTATTGTTTCCATTTGAGTCTTAACATTTTTTATATCCCTTATTTCTCTGTTAAGTTTCTGTCTGGTAAACCTATCCACTGTTAAGAGTGAGGTATTAATGTTTCTCACAATTAATCTGTGAAGTTTGATTTGAGATTTAACCTTTGGTAATGTTTCTTTTACGTATGTTGGTGCCCTTGTTTTAGAGGCATAAATGGTCAGAATTGAAACTTGATCTTGATGGATTTTTCCTGAGATGAATAATCAATGTCCATCCTGATCTCTTTTAGTTGATTTTTGTTTGAAGTCTAGTTGGTTAGATAGTAGTATGGCTACACTAGCTTGTTTCTTAAGTCCATGTGATTTTAAAGACTTTTTGCAACCCTATACTCTGAGCCAGTGGCTTTCTTTGAAGTAGAGGTATGCTACTTTTATGCAGCAGAAGGATGGATTCTGTTTTTGTATTTATGGTGTTAACTTTTATCTTTTTATAGGTGAATTGAGTTCGTTAATAGATGTTAAGGGATATTAATGACCAATGATTGTTATTTTCTGTTGTTTTTATTGTTGTGTGTTTGTGTTTCCCTTCTGTCTTTATTTTTTTTTCTTTTTTTCCTGTGGGATTATTTATTGCTTGTGGTTTTGTTTCTGTATCTTGCTTCTTTAGATTGTAGTTTTTCCTCCAATGCTCTCTGTATAGCCAGATTTGTGGATAAGTATTGTTTAAATCTGATTTTGTCATAAAATTTCTCGATTACTCTACATATTGTGATTGATTATTTTACTGGGTATAGTAGTCTGTGCTGGCAAACGTAGTCTCTTAGTGTCTGCATTAGATTTGAACAGGATTTTCTGGCTTTCATTGTTTCCACTGAGTACTCTGGAGTTTTTCTGATGGATCTGCCTTATAAGATACTTGGCTATATTTCCTATGTAGCTCTTAGCATTCTTTCTTTATTCTGCAGGTTTAATGGCTTCATAATTTATATATATATATTTTTTTAGAAAAAAATGTTCTTTTTTCCTCATGTTTCCCCTTGCTCTCCCTCCCTTCCCCTTCTCTAACCTTCCTGGTCAGCCTTCAGCCTTTTTCCTCCCTATTTCCCCATACCCTCCCCCAAAAGAGCAAGAAGTCCTAAGGAAGATCAGCTCAGCATCCATTCCAGGCAGATCAGATTTCTTTATCCTAATGTCAAGACTGGGTTAGGTGTTTCTCTAGAGGGAATGGGCTCTGAATTGCAGGTCCACACATGGAAACACAGTCTAATCCCTCCCATCGAATCTCCACATACTTCTGATTTTTGTGGACAGTTGACTATCCTTGGAGGGCCTAGTTAAATTTCTTGAAGATTCCCCAGTAGCTGTTTTTATATCAGTGAGCTTCCCAGAGCTCCAGCCAGCAACACAGCCAAAATTCAGTGTGGGAGTTTTCCTCAAATACTCTATCCTCTTGCTCATATAGAGTCTCCTCCTTTGCTCTCAGCTAGAACAGGAGCTCAGCTCAGTGCTCAGCCATGTATCTCTACCTCTACCTCAATTCATTGTTGGATGTATGTACTGTGATGGCACTTGGGGTGGCTATTTGTTTGATTATAGGGGAAATTACGTCTTGGCAACACTTTCACTATTGGTGGAAGACCTAGGCAGGGACATTCTGTGAGTTCTTGTAGGTTATCTTATATTCCAACAGAATGAATTTTTATTTGTTATATTATAAAATGAAGGAAAACATTTAGAATATCACATGTTCACTTTATATTATACTTAGCATACTTAAATATAATCTCTATTTTTAATTTTAATTTGTTCTAATTTAAAAAATCTAATATATTTTATTTCTTATGAGAGACTTTGATAGTTGAAACAATAAAATAATAAACACTATTACCCTGTAGTTGGTTTTATCAGGGTAAGTTTTCACAGGAACACACACCACAAAAAAAAAAACAAAAAACTAATACTCAAAGACAGATAGATAAATAAAGTGATAGGTAGGGTGGTAAATAAATACATAAAGGTTCATTGATAAAAATTCAGGGAAATGCAACTTACATTTTAGAACCAAAGTTGGGAGGGACCATAAAATTTATTTAGTGGAAGCAATTTAAACATATATATATATATATATATATATATATATATATGTGTGTGTGTGTGTGTGTGTGTGTGTGTGTGTGTGTGAACTGTAATTCTTGTCATTGGTGGAACCAGACAACAAAGCCTAACATTCCCTGCATAGTAATTCTACTAAATATTTATGTCTCCTTAGTAAAATCTCTAATACCTTTTAAAAAATGGTAATAGGGAAATGTAGCATATATCTTTGCTCCCTTAAAACTTTAGAAACAACCTGCTTATTTGCATTATATAAAAATAGTAAAGTTGTAATGAATATATAGAACAGCTGTGTGTTCATAAAGACCATGTGTTATTTTTGTTTAATGTAGAAATATTTTGATGTGCAGCTGAATGGCTTGTCTTTTAGGAGATAGTAAAATGGCAGCTGGTTTTAATGCAGAAAATGTCTTACAAGAGAAATTCGAGCTGTGAATATATGGTACTTCTTTAAATTGGCAAAGAGAAATTAGGCCATATATAAAAGTATTCTCCATGCTTGTGCGATTAAAAGAGAATATTTTCTTTGTAACTGGTTTTTATGAAACTTTTCGCAGAAACTGAAGATTATTTTTAACAACTGTGTATGAGATACAAGTCATCTGTATGTAATTCACTTTCTAAAAGTATAAATTTTATCAATGCTTGAAAAGAGATATGTATAATTAATTATATTTTTTTAAATCAACACATGCTTTTACATATAAAATCAATCATCATTGATAAAGATAGAACTGGTAGACTATCTTAATACTACTGAGAAAAATTTTTTGGAATCAGTAAATTATTATATTTTTCTAACTTAATGTTGTAACTGCAAAAATGGACAGTTGTACCATACCAGGTTGTATAATTATGTGTACTAACAACCAAAACCAAGGAATAAATAGAAAACAAATAATTGCTATACTGAGGCATATAAACATTTTGTTATATAATTGCCATCTACTTTGGCTCGTTCCTTTTGTCTGTTATCAATGCTGAGGTTAGAGAAGAGAGCTCCTTATAGAAATGTTTAGAAAATTAATACTTAAACTGTTATATTTTAGTTCTTTCTCAATCACAAGTGGTACTTAAATTGATTTTTCAAATAATGCTTAGATAAACATATGCCACTAAAGTAGTTGTATCTATACTTATTTTAATATATAAATATTTCAGGAGATAGTTATAAAAATAGATATGACAGTTTTAGTAGCTGTAACAATTTAAATCATAACTAATATTCATTCTTGACAAGTATTACAATTATAATTTTAAGTTTCAAGTAACTTTAGTATGACATAGAAAGTAAAATACTGTTGCTATCATATTGAGTATTGAAAAGAAAATTCATATCACAATAATTAAAAATCATGTGAGCCTTTTGAGTTACAAATATGCATAGCTACCTATAATCAAATGGTATCTGATTAAATCTTAATGTCTTGAGAAATTTGTTTTACTTATGTAACATAGTACTTTTATTTTTTAGTACCTATGTCCATCTACTTTCTATTACTTTTAAGAAATACTCAAGAAAATGAATTTATAAACTAGACATGATTGTTTTAGCTTATGATAATTTGTTTTTGTTTATACAGCAAGGGAGTGCATCTTGTCCTGAATGTGTAGTTGAAAAGATTTGCCCATTTTGTGGGGAGACTATGAAATTGTGCTGTACAGACTGTGCTTTAATCTTAATCTTCTTAGAATCTATGTCCTCAGTGAAATGAAAACTCCCCAGTAGCTCCCAAATGGGAGTTTATGTCGCCTTTGGCTATTTAGATACATAGGATTTTCAAAGACATTACAGGTCCAATAAGTAGCAATATCTGATTACTGTGAGCAAGTGTGTGTATGTGCATGTGTGTGCATGTGTGTGTGTGTTTGTGTGAAATCAGTATAAGTTATTAGATTTTGAAAAGTCTCAAGAAGCTTAAATAGTTGGTGTTATAGGAAATTATATGAAATGTAATTTGAGTTTCCATACATATCTATTTGAATAAAATCATAATGTATTTTTGATTTTCAATTACCTATAAACTTTAGTTCTAGAGTGGATAGTTTAAATAGAAACCATATGATCCAGGAAACATAAATTATTTACTGACTGGCCCTTTACAGGAAAGCAATGTGCTGACCCTTGTTATAGATTACCCACATTCAAAGGGATATAAGGGCAATGAAGATATATATTATCCATATCTTTTGAGTAACATTCATAAGGGAAATCTTGAGATAAAACATCATAGACTGATCAAGAAACAAAGAGAGAAAAATAGTTTCACAGGTTGTCCTTTGGAAATTTGTTGAAAAGCAGTTTTTTTAATTTTAGATAGGAAACTACTGTGAGAATATTTTTCTAAGTACTGTATACTTTATATCTAATCATACATAAAACGGTAGAAGAAAAACAATTTATGCTTCTTTCCACTATACGGTTTCTCCTACATCTTTTATGAAAGCTACAACTCCTTTTTGTTAATGTTTGGAAGGCCTGCCCCTGAAAAGAAAGTAGACACAGAGAAGAAAATATCTATTCCAATGAGAGAGACGCACACATTTGCAATTAATCATGTGTTTCATAATCATTCGTGGTTTCAGTTCTAGAAATGAAACTTTTATAAATATTTACTCAACATTTGATAGGATGTTATATATTACAAGTTTATTGACTATTACTATTGTGTTAAGTCACACCTTTAAAACTTCTTGTGCTGAAAGTTTATATTCATAAAACATTGTATATGCACATTATCATCATAAACAACGTGTTTTGCCTACCTATAATGTGTTTAATTGAATATTTATTTAAATATTTCCACAATATTCATTGCTATAGCAACACAATAATTATTGTTATAATCTAATAAAAAATATGTTTTTCTTAGTCCTTTGGAATAATGTTATCAAGGTTCTTGTGAATTTGTATAAAAAGCTATTTTTTATTTAATTGAAACCAGAAGAGTCTTGGAAACCATGCCAAACAATCTTCTAACTTCTATGCAATATTTCCCACCCCATTCCTCTTATTTCCTGTCACTATCTCTGAGCAACAGCATTTTAATTGCCCAAAGATTTTGATTTTATTGCATTGTAGTTATTTGTGCTGTTTTAATTATGATTTCCCCATTATTAATCACTCTCATTCTCTATCTTTAGATCTTTACAAAGCCAAGATTTGCCTATGTTTTACCCTAATAGGAAGCCATCTCTCATGTTTATGATGGCCAAAATTGGGCCAGTGGTTTCTTTGCCTTTCTATGGACAAAGGCTTGTAACTCCTTGAGGCCAAGAATTTATGTAAGACTATTTAGCACTCTCAGTGGCAAATAAAGTTTTGAAAACTTCAAAAAACTAAATTGTATTCAAGTGCCTTACAGTAGCTAATTTTTACATACCAGTTTTACAAATTCCAAATAATGTAGTATATTCAGGTCCAAATCAGTTTTTACTGATTTTTCCTTACTCGAAGATAGTGGAGAAACGCAGAACCAATTTAATAGGCTCAGGGACCATGTGTATTATAGCCAAGAAAGATAGAAATATGACTCATTAATTAGGATAATTAGATTTTATATATAGTATAACTAGAGAAGCATGAAAATGATAACCATATAGCTGCCCTTTTCATTCATCCATTAATATTAAATTTATCACTTGTGCTTAATAGTTAATGCAGGCATGAATGAATCATTTTATAATCCATGTAATTCTACAGGGTCTGTAATATATAGTTAAGTATATGTATAGCATACTTAACTATATATTAGTGTTAATATATAGTTATTTGCTCCCCAACCTCCTCAGCATAGGTTGTCATCTGTGTCTTTTGTCTTAAACAATCTGACAGGTGTAAGGTAGTATCTCATAGTTGTTTTGATTGGCATTTCTCTGATGGTTAAAGATGTTGAGCACTTTTTCAAGTGCCTTTCAGCCATTTGTAAGTCTTCTGCTGAGAATTTCCTTTTTAGTTCTGAACCCAGTTTTTGATTTGGTTATTCAAGGTTTTGGGCTCTAGTTTTTTTTGAGTTCTCTATATATTTTAGAGACCAGTCCTCTATCACTGGTAGGGTTGGTGAAAATCTTTTCCTGTTCTGTAGGCCGTCGTTTTGTCCTATTGACTGTGTCCTTCGTTTTACAGAAGCTTCTCAGTTTCAAGAGGTCCCACTTTTGTATGTTTGTTCATAGTGTCTGTACCACTGGTGTTATATTTAGGAAGTGGTCATCTGTGCCAATTCGTTGGAGGGTATTTCCCACTTTCTTTTCTATCAAGTTCAGTGTGGCTAGGTTTATGTTGAAGTTTTTTATCCACTTGGATTTAAGTACTATGCAGGGTCATAGGCTTAGATCTTTTTGTGTTTTTCTACACACTACCATCCTGTTATGTCAATTTTCTTATCATATAAATTATGTACATACAATATTAAATGCTTTTTAATACAAAAGGTTTTATAGGCTTTCAATATTGTCATTTTTAAAAAATTCCTCAAGTGAATCATAAGCTTACTGTTTCATTAAACTCTTTGATAGACTAGATCTTCCATCAACTAACCTTGCTGCTTTAATCTAAGTTCTGAGTTTCCTTAAAAAAAAAATTACTCAATATGGGTATAATATAGAGTAGTATTCTTTGGATAGACAAAATACTTAGAAGTTTATTAACTAATTAATAGTAAAACATCACAATTTACTTTCAATCACAAGACATGGTCCATATCTGAAAATCTTTTGAAAGTTCTTATACTATGCTGACGATAATGATTAGGGTGAATACAAATTAATGCTTATTTTATGTTTTTAATTTGTGGTTGAACTTATACCTAGAGTTTAGTAACCAACATTTCTGACAACTCACTCTCTTTTTACTGTTGTTCCATCCAAATTTTCTCTCATGTAATTCTCATGAATGTATCTATAATTACTTTTACTTTCCATACTCTGTTCTCAATAGAGTTGAATAATTCTATTTAAAGGATTTCTGGTAATACTTTTATTCAGATCTTCAAAAGATCACCTTCTTATTTAGATTAAAATCTAATATATTTATAATTTTAGCAAGGTCTTATTAAATTTTCTGCAAGGTATAAAGGTGTAAATGTCTATCTATTTAATTGTTACTCTTCTATCTCAATAAAGCTAGCCACTAGTCTTCTTTACAGTTAAATATCTACAGAATAAGATCAAACTAACCTTTTAGAATACTAAAAAACAGGCAGAGTCCCAGCGCAATCTGGAGCGGGGGTGGGGGGAGAGATAAACTCTGCCTGTGACCATTCCCACAGCTCTTGCTGAGGGAATTTGCATGGCTACCCACCATCACCTCAAACTGAGCAAACAGACAACTACAGGGATCTGGAAAGGACAGACTCAGACCCCGCCCAGAGGTGAGGAGGGGTTACCAGGCCCAAGCTCCTATATCCCAACCAGGGAGGGGAAGTTGAGCTCCCATCAGTTCTGGTTCCGCTTCCAGGAACAAGTGCTGTCTACAGAGTCCCAGTACACTCTGGAGAGGGAGGCAGATAAATTCTGCCTGTCACCATACCCACAGCTCCTGCTGAGGGAATCTGCATGGCTACCCACCCCCATATCAAAATGAGGGAACTGACAGCTACAGGGGTCCCAGAAGGACAGACTCAGTCCCTGTCCAGAGGTGAGGAGGGGTCACCAGGCCCAAGCACCTATATCCCAGCCAGGGAGGGAGACTTGAGCTCCCATCGGTTTCGGTTCCACTTCCGGGACCAAGTGCTGTCTGCAGAGTCCCAGCACACTCTGGAGCACGAGCAGATGAGCAGATAAACTCTGCCTGTCACCATAACCACAGCTCCTGCTGAGGGAATTTGCATGGCTACCCACCACCAAATCAAACTGTGCGAACAGACAACTACAGGGGTCCCAGAAGGACAGACTCAGACCCTGCCAAGAGAGGTGACAGTAGGCACACAAACACTAGTGCCACAAATGACCAGGAGCCATCTAATCGTGAACCACTGAAGCCATAGGCAAACGTCAGTGCAAAAAATTACATAATAATACAAAGAACAACATGGTAACTCCAGAAGAAAGTGGCGATCTTACAAATACAAGACTTTAACTGAGCAATGAAGAGGAAACAGAAGGAAGCAACACCAAAAATTACTTTTTGATGATCACCAAAGCTCTCAAAGAAGATATGAAAAAAAGCCTTAAAGAAATAGAAGAAAATAGAAACAAAAAATTGGAAGAGATGAACAAATCTATGAAAGAAACATGCCAGGAACTAAAAGCTGAAATAAAAGCTGAAATAAAAGCTGAAATAGAAGCAATAAAAAAGGCACAAAATGAGGCAAAGATGGAAATAGAAAACCTGAAGAAAAAAGTCGGAACCACAGATACAAGCATAACAAACAGAGTTCAAGATATGGAAGATAGAATCTCTGAAGTGGAAGACTCAGTAGCTCAAATAGATATATCAGTCAAAGAAAATAGTAAAATTAAAAAAACCATAACTCAAAATGTTCAGGAAATCTGGGACATCATGAAAAAACATAATTTGAGAATAATAGGAATAGAAGAAGGAGAAGAATACCAGCTCAAAGACACAGATAATGTTTTCAATAAAATCATAGAAGAAAACTTTCCTAACCTGAAGAAGGAAATGCCTATAAAGATAAAGGAAGCTTAAAGAACACCAAATAGATATGATCCCCCAAAAAAAGTCAGTGTGCCACATTATAATCAAGCCACAAAACATACAGAACAAAGAAAAAATTTTAAGAGCTGCAAAAGAAAATGGCCAACTCACATATAAAGGCAGACCCATTCAGAATAATGCCTGACTATTCAATGGAAACAATGAAAGCTAGAAGGGCTTGGTCAGAAGTTATACAGACGCTAAAACAGCATGGCTGCCAAACAAGAATACTATATCCTGCAAAATTATCAATCACCATAGATGGAGTAAACAAGGTATTTCAGGACAAAGTCAGACTGAAAGAATATCTATCTACCAATCCAACACTACAAAAAGTATTAGAGGGAAAATTCCAACCTAAGGACCCCAGATACACCCACAAAATCACAAACAATCAAAAAGACCACAGAAGAATACCCTAGAGAGAGGAAATACAAACAAGTTGCCACCAAAAATGGAAGGAAATATGAATCAATGGTCACTAATTTCCCTTAATATCAATGGTCTCAACTCTCCTATCAAACATCACACACTAACAAGATGGATGCAACAACAGAAGCCATCCTTCTGTTGCCTACATGAAACACACATCAACTGCAAAGACACACAGGCTTAGAATAAAGGGTTGGGAAAAGATTTTCTAGTCAAATGGTCCTAAGAAACAAGCAGGGGTTGCAATCCTAATATCTAACAAAGTAGACTTTAAGCTAAAAGCAATTAAAAGGGACCAAGATGGTCACTACTTATTCATCACAGGAAAAATTGGTTAAGAGGAGATTTCAATCTTAAATATTTATGCCCCTAATATAGGGGCACCTACATATGTAAAAGAAACACTGCTAAAGCTCGAATGCAACATCAATTCTTACACCCTAATAGTGAGAGACTTCAATACCCCACTTTCAACACTGGATAGATCAACCAGACAGAGCCTCCACAGAGAAATAAGGAGTTTAAACGAGGTTATGATACAAATGGATTTCATAGATATCTACAGAACCTTCCACACAAAGGCAAAGGAATATACATATTTCTCAGCTCCTCAAGGAACTTTATCCAAAATTGACCACATAATTGGTCATAAAGCAAATATCAGCAGATATAAAAAAAAAAATGGAAATAATCCCTTGTAACATATCGGGTCCCCAGGGCCTAACGTTAGAGTTCAACAACATCAAAACCCAAAGAAAGCCTACCAACTCATGGAAACTAAACATCAATCAGCTGAACCATCTTTGGGTCAAGGAAGAAATTAAGAAAGAAACCAAAGTCTTCCTAGAATTCAATGAAAATGAACCTACAAAGTATCCAAACTGTGGCACACAATGAAAGCAGTCTTAAGAGGAAAATTCATAGCGCTAGATGCCTATATGAAAAACCTTGAGAAAACCCACACTAGAGACCTAACAGCTAAGCTGAAAGCCTTAGAACAATTAGTAGCAAACTTACCTAGAAGGAGTAGACAACAGGAAATATTCAAACTTAGAGCTGAAATCAATACAATTGAAACAAAAAGAACAATACAAAGATTCAAGAATCTAAAAGTTGGTTCTTTGAGAAAGTTAACAAGATAGATAAGCCCTTAGCCAAACTAACCAAAAAACAGAGGGAGAGTGTTCAAATCAACAAAATTAGAAATGAAAAAGGGGACATAACAACAGACCCCCAGGAAATACAGAGAATTAACAGATCATATTTTGAACATCTGTTTTCCACAAAAATGGAAAACCTAGAAGAAATGGACAGCTTTCTGGACAGGTACCATCTAACAAAATTAAATGAAGACCAGATTAATTTCCTAAACAGGCCTATAATTCTTAAGGAAATTGAAGCTGTCATTAAAAACCTCACAAAAATAAAAGCCCTGGCCCAGATGTTTTCAGTGCTGAATTCTACCAGACAGTCTAAGAAGAATGACTACTGTTACTCCTCAAACTATTTCACAAAGTAGCAACTGAAGGAATATTGCCAAATTCCTTTTATGAGGCCACAATCACGCTAATACCCAAGCCACTCAAAGACACAACAAAGAAGAAGAATTACAGACCAATCTCCCTCATGAATATTGATGTGAAAATTCTCAAAAAAATTTTGGCAAACCATATAGAACAATGTATAAAAGATATCATCCACCATGACCAAGTAGCTTCATCCCAGAAATGTAGGGCTGGTTTAACATACGAAAAACTGTAAATGCTATCCATCATATAAACAAACAAAAGGAACAAAACCACATGATCATATCCTTAGATGCAGAAAAAGCCTTTGACAAAATCCAACACTCCTTTATCATTAAAGCCCTGGAGCGATCAGGAATACAGGGAGAATACCAAAATATAATTAAGGCGATTTACAAGAAGCCGCCAGCTAGTATTAAACTTAATGGAGAAAAACTCAAAGCAATCCCACTAAAGTCAGGAACTAGACAAGGATGTCCTCTCTCCCCTTATCTATTCAATATAGTTCTTGAAGTTTTAGATAAAGCAATAAGGGAACGAAAAAGATAAGGGCATACAAATTGGAGAAGAAGAAGTGAAACTATCTCTATTTGCAGATGATAAGATTGTATACATAAGTGACCCACAAAATTCTTCCAAGGAACTGCTACGGCTGATAAACACCTTCAGCAATGTAGCAGGATACAAAATTAACTCAAAGAAATCAGTAGCCCTTCTATACACTAAAAATAGAAGAGCTGAAAAAGAAATAGGGAAACATTACCCTTCAAAATAGCTGCAAATAGTATTAAATACCTTGGAGTAACTATAACCAAAAAAATAACAGACCTATTTGACAAAAATTTTAAATCACTGAAGAAGGAAATTGAAGAGGATATCAGAAAATGGAAAGCTCTCCCATGTTCCTGGATAGGTAGGATCAACATAGTAAAAATGGAATTCTACCAAAGGCAATCTACAGATTCAATGCACTGCCCATCAAAATCCCAACACAATATTTTTTTGGACCTTGAAAGAACAATACTCAATTTCATTTGGAATAACAGGAAAGCCAGTATTGCCAAAACAATTTTACTCAACAAAACAACCTCAGGAGGTATCACCATCCCTGACTTCAAGCTATATTATAGAGCTACAGTAATAAAACCAGCCTGGTACTTGCATAAAAACAGACTTGTGGACCAATGGAATAGAACTGAGGATCCAGACATTAACCCAAAACCTATGATGAACACCTGATCTTTGACAAAGAGGCCCAAAACATTCCATGGAAAAAAGATAGTATATTTAACAAATGGTGTTGGCATAGCTGGATGGAAGTGTGCAGAAAAATGCAAATAGATCTGAGCCTGTCACCCTGCACAAAACTCAAATCCAAGTGGATCAAAGACCTCAACTTAAACCCAACCACTTTGAACTTAATAGAAAAGAAAGTGGGAAATACACTTCTACAAATTGGCACAGGTGACCACTTCCTAAATATAACACCAGTGGCACAGACACTAAGACCAACAATCAATAATTGGGATCTGCTGAAGCTGTGAATCTTCTGCAAAGCCAAGGACACTGTCAATAGGACAAAATGACAGCATACAGAATGGGAAAAGATTTTTACCAACCCTACAAGTGATAGAGGTCTGATCTCTAAGGTATATAAAGAGCTCAAGAATTTAGTGCCCAAAACCTTGAATTACCCTATCAAAAAATGGGGTACAGATCTAAAAAGGGAATTCTCAGCAGAGGAACTACAAATGGCTGAAAGGCACCTGAAAAAGTGCTCTTCATCTTTAGCCATCAGAGAAATGCAAATCAAAACAGCTTTGAGATACCACCTAACACCTATTAGAGTGGCTAAGATAAAAGGCACAGATGACAGCCAATGTTGGAGAGGATGTGGATCAAGGGGAACACTCCTTCATTGTTGGTGGGATTGTAAGCTTGTTCAGCCTCTTTGGAGTGCAATAGGGCTGTTTCTCAGAAAATTGAGAATCAATCTCCCCAAGGACCCAGCAATACCACTTCTGGGTGTATACTCTAAAGAGGAACATTCACACTCCAAAGGTATTTGCTCAACTACATTCATAGCAGCATTATTTGTAATAGCAAGAACCTGGAAACAACCTAGATGTCCCTCAACTGAAGAATGGATTAACAAACTCTGTACATCTACACAATGGAATACTACTCAGCAGTAAGAAAAAATGATATCCTAAAACTTGCAGGCAAATGGATGGATTTGAAGAATATCCTCCTGAGTGAGGTATCACAATCTCAAAAAGATAAGCAGGGGATGTACTCACTCATTAGTGGTCTCTAAACAAACAAACAAACAAACAAAAAAAAACCAAGCATGCCCAAGTGGCAAACCACAACCACTGAACAGCTTGGGATCAGAAACACCCTAGACTGATCCTTCAGACCCCAATCCAACTATAGGAACGCCTCACTCACTCTTGAGGGAGGATGGACAAAACTGGATTTGGCCAGGAGTGGAGACTGATCCAAACATTATTGTGTCAGTGGGACCATAGGACTGTCTACTCCCTGCCCAGGGAGGAGATGGGGAGTTGTGGAGAAGAAAAATGACCTGATGTGCTGGGAGGTGGAAGGGATCTTGAATAAGGATGTACAGGGATGGAAAAAAAAATACAGAGGGAAAGCTGAACACAAAGTAAATATATGTGTAGCAATCTTATTTGCATTTTCACCCTTGATAAGTCATTCTTATGATTTTTATCCTCTTTATAGTTATTGTTAACTTTTCAGCATTTTAAATTCATTTTACTGTTTTTTTTAATAAATACAAAATAAATGAAGAAGAAAAAAAAGAAGAACAATCCCATTTCTTGCTCTTTCAGTGTAATGTATTTTTTCAATAAATGAGACATTGGACAAAGAGACATGTAATACATGTAAAAAAAGAATAGTAAAAAACAAATATAGACATAAATTGCTTTCTCTTTTTCTTTGGAAGGATTCCTTGGTTTCCATAGGTGTAAATAGTGGCACAGAAAAAAATAACAAAACTGCAACAAGAAGCTGTCATTGTTCTCCTGAGATATTTTTGGGGGACTTAAACTGAAATTTTTACCAGGTTGGAGTAAGACATCAATGAGCCATTTTGAGCAATCTACACATAATTAGTTTTGACATTTTCTTGTCTCTTTGATGGTGCATAAGTGTAACAATTTCAGTGCTTGAATGAGTTAATTTTTGCTCTCAGTAATGCTATGATTATTACACTCTTCTGGAGATTACTGGGCATGGAAAAGGAATCCAGCTCAGTTTGTTGAAAATGCTCATAAGCTACCGGTCAGGTTAGTGCCAATTGTGGATTAAAGATACTTTTGGAGCTTGGCTCATTTATAAGGGCATACTCAGAGTAAATTTACTACTTATATGTGCATGAAGACTGTTTTCATGGTCCAGTGTAAGTTTTGTCCCCTCATCATCATCATTGAATTAATTTAGTTGGCCTTGCCTTAGATGCTAGAACACCCCTTCACACACACACTCATTCACTCACACACACACACACACACACACTCACAGAGAGAGACAGAGACAGAGACAGAGACAGAGAGAAGGAAGTTTCTTGACCATCCTTTTTGGCCTAATCTTCAGGTTTGGATCCACTCACATCCCCACTGCCACTTAGCCCCAAATAATCCCACAAAAGCTTATATTAATTTTGTGCTGGTTGGCCTATAGCTCAGAAATATAACTTGATAACTCTTAATTCTTAACTAACTCATGATTAGTCAAGTGTATCTGTTCTCAGAGCACCATTTTGACTATATTTTTTTCTATGTATGCTGGCATCTTACCTTCACTTTTTCTCTTCTCAGAGATTTCTTAGACATGTAGACCTGACCACACTGCCTGTCTGCCTTCTGGCATATCAGCATTTTATTAAACCAGTAGAAGAAACAAATATTTACAATAAACCAGAACTTAATTCTATACCATTACCCTTTTATTTTCTTTTTAAAAGCAAGAACACAATATCTAATCTTTGTATAGCTTTTAGTAATATTTATTATAACTTGTCACTAATACTGTATATAAAGACAAACATTAATAATTTTTTGGAATGTACTTGTAGTTTTTAAGCTATTTTATGCTGCATGAGGCAATGGCAATTTTATGGGAACCTGAAGAAAAATATAGAATTAAGGACAAGTCTTTAGTGAAGTAGTCTGTAAGGTTGATTCATCTCAGCAAATTTTTTAAGTTGTTTTAAATGTAGAACTTAGACAATACTGTAACAGAGGTATTTAGAAATGTTGGATTATTTGGATTATTTGTTTCTATTAGATATTTTCTAGGGTGTCTGTACATTAGTTTTATTTTTATTAATTGGGAATAAATTTATAGTTGTTTATTTTGTAGAAATAAGAAAAATTTTAACAGTAATATATTTCTCTTTTAATTTTAAAGTAAATCTAACTATAAAATATATTGGTTATATTAATTTAGTAGTATTTATAATTAAATGTCTGTTAGTAGCTTCAATTATTTAAATTGTAGTCTAAAAATTTAAAGACATTAACATATAGTATTTAAACATTTCTTTGTAATTTTTAGTTTTTGTGTAGCCTATTATTTTTATTTAATTTTTATAGAATAAAGTCTCATTTTTTTATCCATGTATCCCCTTGTTTTAACTACCTTCCACCTCCGACTGGTCAGTATTCAGCCTTTCTCTTCCCCATCCCCTAATCTCCTGCCTAGAAAGGGCAAGAGGTCCCAAAGTGGATTAGCTCAGCATCCACTCTAGGTAACTCAGATTTCCTCATCCTAATATCAAGAATGGGTTAGGTCTTCCTCTGCAGAGAATGGACTCCAAGGTGCCAGTTCATGCACAGAAACACAGTTTGAAGCCTCCCTTGAGGTTTCATATATTGTCCATGTCAGTGGACAGTTACATATCCTTGGAGGGCTGAGTTCCTTTTCCAAATGGTTCCCAGGTGGGTGTTCTTGATTCAGTGAGCTCCCCAGAGCTCTAACCAGCCATCACTGTGGGAATTTTCCTCACAGTCCATATCCCCTTCCTCATATAGTGTCTCGTCCCCCATCATCAGCTGGGTCAGGAACTCAGCCCAGTGCTGAGCCATGTATCTCTGCCTCTACCTCTATTCATTGTTGGATATCAAGTTCTGTGATGGCACTTAGGGTGGTTATTCACTTGGTTAAAGGGGAAGTCCTGTTTAGGCCACACCTTTGTTATTGGTCAGAGACCTAGACAGGGATATTCTGTGAGCTCTTGGAGGTTTTCTTAGCACCAGGTCTTTTTCTATCCCCATATTCACTTACTAAGTATTTATTTAAGTTGACATGTATTTTTGAATATATATTAAATTATTTAAAGGTTTTTGAATTTGATTTATTGTATATTTTATTTTAATTTATTTTATTTATTGTATATGAGTATATTTTTAATCTGTCAAGTTGTGCCTAGAATTAAAATCTTGGCTAGTGTTGTTGATATTATTTTTTGTTTTTTGAGTATATATTTAATTTGTTAAGTTGTGGCTAGTAATAAAAGTTTGGTTAGGGTTGCTGGGTGGCTTTACCTAGATTTTATTTTTATAGAGTATTTAGTTTTTTGGTAGAGGTATCGGTAGGAGTCACAATTACCACTCAAGGGAATTTTATGTTTATATAACTACTAAGAAATATTGTTGTTTGTTGTTTATGAATTTTATTTAAGTATTTAGCAGCAGGGTGTTTGAAAAGACTTATAAGCCATATATATTTTCATCTCTAAAGCTGAGTCAGGAAGCATTTATTAAATGAGTTGTGCCTCTGCTTGTAAACAGTAAGTAAAAATCTCTTAAAATGTAAGTATTAAGAAGTTTTTTATGTTTTATGGTTTTTTGTCTGTGAGAGCAGTAACTTTAATTTTTAGAAACTGGTTTTGTTGCAGCTTCAGCTATACACAACAAACTCATTTTGTAATTTAAACCTGTTATGTTAAGTACTCTCTGTATTAAGGCCTCTTCAGAGACACATCATAGAAGCTGTTTTTGGATCTGCTTTTGTGTTTTAGAACTGTGTTTTTAGTTCATTTTTTGGCTCTATGTGGGTGTATGTTCCCCACATTGGGTGACATTGGCAGTAAAAGTTTCTGGCCTGACCTGCTTGGCCTACCCTCAAAGTTTAGATCCACTTTCAGCCCTGCTTCTACTTTACCCCAAATAATTAAACAAAAATTTATATGAATTTTATGCTAATCAGCCTGTGGTTCAATCACATTTGACACATAATTAGTCAAGTGCTTAGTACCTATTCTCAGAGCTGCATTTTGACATTTTTTCTGCAACTGTAGGCATCTTTGCTCTCACTTTTTCTCTTGTCAAAATTTTCTTACTCTAACAGCCCCTATCCCTAATTCTTGTTTGCATTCTGGCCAATTAGTGTTTTATTAAGAAAATAAAAAGACAAATATTTACAACACACTCAAACAGAACTTCATAACACACATACACACACTGTTAGTTGTCTTTCATCTAATGATAATAGACTTGTTTCTAATTATCTTTTGAGCAGTAAAGTAAGGCTGAAATTTTTCTTTCTATTTAAAACTTGATGTATGAGACATCAAGAGCAGTTGGAAGAAATCAGACACTCCACTATACATGAGATAGCTCACATGATACTCAGTTAGATATCTTTGTCCTATTTCTTCTATCTAAAAATTATGAAAGATTATCCCATTTACTTCTGATAAATTGTCAATTTAATCTTACTCTAGTACTTAATAATTAATGAATAAGGGTAAATGTTCCTATATTTGATGCCTTTAGACAATATTAATTTTTTCTAGAGAAGCAAAAAGCATTTGTTTTATTTTAAACCATGAATAAATATACATTTGAGTCAATATGACTATTTTTATTTTGGAACACTATAGATGTATTCAAATGAAAGTCTATTTTGTTTATTTTGTACTTATAGTTAGAAACTCAAAATTCATACAAATCAATGGATGCTATGGATATAATGTTTTAATGTATGTATTACATAGTGTTTAGATCATGTTCAAACATTTATCTATTCATTAAAGCTGTATTTCTAAAAATAACAAAGTTTTATTATTTAAAAAATAACATTTGATAGAGATACACATAGATATACCAAATAATGATGGATTTCAAGTACAACACAATTTCTCATACAATAGTTTATGGGACATTATAATTATAATAAAATTATCACTGAATATTTTTTGATACTATAGAAATTGCTACTTAAGTTATGGGCCACTCAT